>JBAWJQ010002508.1:600000-827032 GCA_037783105.1 Bactrocera zonata | reverse complement strand
AACGAGTGTCAACGTCACTCCACCCTTCTCCCGCACCAATTTCCTTCACTTATTTCTTCTTCTTCTTTACTGGCGTAGGCACCGCTTACGCGATTATAGCCGAGTCAACAACAGCGCGCCACTCGTTTCTTCTCTTCGCTACGTGGCGCCAATTGGATATTCCAAGCGAAGACAGGTCCTTCTCCACTTGGTCCTTCCAACGGAGTGGAGGTGTTCCTCTTCCTCTGCTTCCCGCGGCGGGTACTGCGTCGAATACTTTCAGAGCTGGAGTGTTTTCATCCATCCGGACAACATGACCTAGCCAGCGTAGCCGCTGTCTTTTAATTCGCTGAACTATGTCAATGTCGTCGTATATCTCGTACAGCTCATCGTTCCATCGAATGCGATATTCGCCGTGGCCAACGCGCAAAGGACCATAAATCTTTCGCAGAACCTTTCTCTCGAAAACTCTTAAATTCGACTCATCGGTTGTTGTCATCGTCCAAGCCTCTGCACCGTATAGCAGGACGGGAATTATGAGCGACTTATAGAGTTTGGCTTTTGTTCGTCGAGAGAAGACTTTACTTTTCAATTGCCTACTCAGTCCGAAGTAGCACCTGTTGGCATTGTTGGTGGTGTTTACGCTGGTTCCCAGATAGACGAAATAGACAAATTACAAATGTATATTTACGTGCATTTATATGTTTTGTATTATGTATTGAGCATACTCATGCGTTTTTTCTTTCAAAATTTGTATTTTATTTTTGTTTATTTCAGAACATATTGTACAATACTGTATCGCCTCTGTCTTCGTTTTGGCTGTTTGTTAGTCAACATATGATTCTTCGCTTTTAGGGTTGTCGTAAGGCATGCATTTTTCATAGCGTTCAAGCAGCGTTTCCAACGTGATAATCATTTCTCAACGTCTCTTGACTTCAATTATGAATTGACATTCAATTTCTTTGTTCTTGAATCTATCTGGCTGCTTTTAAATATTTAGAAATGAGTTCTTGAGTTACTCCTGAAGATGCTGCGAGCGCTTCTAGTGTTTTGTAACAATCTTCAGCGAGTAATGCTTCCAATTACTGATTTACAAACTTTTTTGACGTTCTTCGTCTTCCAAAAGTTTTTAAGGCACGAAGTTCAACATAGTTGACAAAAAAACATTGTTGCTTACATTTTAAATGATTGACACTACTGTGCCCAAAAAATAAGGTGACATTTGAATTTAAAGTGGTTGGTAGTACTGTCAGTCACATTTATTTCAAATTTCATGTCAAAATATTCATTAGAGTTTGAGATACGTGTCGTTTTGTGAGCTGCTAAAAGTGAGTTTTTCGTTTTTGCGATGTCGAAATTTGTTGAGCAAAGAATTTGCATTAAATTTTGTTTACGGAATCACTTTTCTGCTACGGATACATTCAGGATGGTGCAGAAAGCCTTTGGTGATGAGGCTATTTCTAAAAAAAATGTTTACAAGTGGTATAGTGAGTTCCAAGCCGGCCGTGAACGTGTCGAAGACGAAGAGCGTCCAGGGCGACCATCAACCTCAACCGACGAAGCTCACGTTCAACAAATCAAAGATTTGTTGTTGAAAAACCGTCAATTAACAATTAGAGACCTTGCTGATGAAGTTGGCATATCGAAAGGCTCAGCCAATACCATTTTGAAGGATGCTTTGGGCCTCATGCGCGTCAAATCTCGACTGGTACCGAAAACATTGAATTTTTCGGAAAAAAGGCGTCGCGTTGAAATGTGTGAAAGGATGCTTTCCGACTACCAGGGTGTCATGAAACGCATTATAACTGGCGATGAGACTTGGATCTATGCTTACGACCCCGAAACCACCGATCAATCGAGCGAATATCGTGCCAAAAGAGAGCCGAGACCAAAAAAATCGCGACAAAGTCGCTCAAAAATCAAGGTCATGTTGACTGTTTTCTTCGATTATCGTGGTGTTGTGCATTATGATTTCCTTCCAACCTGTCAAACAGTCAACAAGGAATATTATTTGAACGTTATGCGTCGTTTGCGTAACGCTATCCGCCTAAAAAGGCCGGAATTGTGGAAAGACAATTCTTGGTTTTTACACCACGATAATGCACCATCCCATACTGCCCTCGTAATTCGTGATCATTTCGCCAAAAACTCAACCCATATCGTTCCGCAACCACCGTATTCACCTGATCTGGCGCCGTGCAACTTCTGGCTGTTCACCAAGCTCAAAAGACCGCTTCGGGGACACCGTTTTTATACGATAGGGGAGATTCAAGCCGCAGCGAAGACGGAACTGAAGGCCATCCCGGAAAGTGACTACAACCAGTGTTTCGAAGATTGGAAAATCCGTTGGCATAAGTGCATTGCATCGGGAGGGGATTACTTTGAAGAGGATGAAATTGACTTGGAAGAATAAATAAAGAATTTTCAAAATAAATACAATGTCACCTTATTATATGTAAGTATATATTAAAAAAGACGGACAAAGACATTAACTTTCCAACACAGGCAATACTTCCGTTTAGTTCTAAGAGTGCGTTTCACGGTTTTAATTAAAATTACATTACATGCATAGTGGCTATTTTTGCGAACCGTTTATGCAAATTGAAAATTAGGTCAAAGTACTAATTTTTCATCTTAAAATTTCTGTGCTCAACACAATTGCACATCTCAGTAAAAATCCGGAACTGTCGCATTTCGAAAGGCGTGCCCAAAAGTGGCTAAGAATTTCAGAAAATTACTTTGTTGGTTCACTTAGAAGTTGCGTGCTAACTTCTTTTGCAAACTTAGACCATTTTAGCAATTTAAATTTAAATGCACTTTAAAAATAAATTCCAGATGTTTTGTTGTTGATTACAAGAATCCCGTGCGCCCTGAAGCAGCGGCGAATGGCACTCATGAATTATGCAAATATTCGTATTTGTGCGCACCGACACGACAGGTGACATTTTGCCGCTGGAAAGGCAGTAGTCCGTCCATTTGGCAACCCCTTTGCTACTTGGCTATCAACACTAAGCAAGGCAGCTAATGAGTTAAGGATTTATGCGAGCAAAATTATTTAAATATTAATGCTGACAAATTGACAATTTCCTACTTATTGAATTTATGCCAGTTAAGCAACCGCAATTGTAGGAGTCCTGCAAAAACGTTGTGTTCTTAAGGCAAAATTAAAGTTTCGAATCCACTATTATAATAATAAGGTGGAAAAAACTACTTTGTAGCTAAAACACACTTATAGTATTTTATCTACGAAGAATCTCGCCTGGATATTACTTTCTGTTCAACGGTCCTAAAAATATACGACAGTTTTTTAGTCATTCGGTTAATGTAGTTTAGCCCCCAACTATAACTTTGCCAAAAAATCACTTTAATTCTAATACTAATACTTGAATCTATCGTGACATGAGTCTTGTAATAAGGGGTTTCTCGAACTCAAGAAACAATAAGTTACATTCCGCTTTCGTAGCAAAAACTGGTTGGAGTTTTTCTCGTATAAAAGCGTAAAACATGTGTATATTCTGGCTAGCTTAAGCTAACTTTGATGATTTTTTATAATTTTTACAAAAACGTTGTTTATTTTTTCTGGAGAAGTCTTATCTTTATCTTAGATTTATATATGCAAATTTTACAGAAATGTGTTGCATTCCACTATATGTGAGTGATAATTAACAAAATCGTTCCCGATTATCGACTTAATCGACATAAGCAATACAGACATTTGAATAACCGTTGATAAATATTCCTCGAAATGCAGGTTATGTTAAACTTTACCAGGAAATATTTTGGTTAAACATTAATTTCTCTTAGCTGTCTGCCTTATTCTCATGTAAATGAAATCAATTTGAATGTAATTACCTTGTTTTGCGAAAACATGTGTAATCTTCAATGATATATCTTCGAATGGCCTTGAACACATGCAAAACAAGCTAATTTGAATTCGGAAGAAAAATCAATTATCTCATTGTATAAAGTTACTTAAAGAGCGCACACAGAATTATTGCTGTAATATTTAACATTAAAACTCTATGATGCCGCCTTGACAAACAAGTTGGGCCCATTGGCGACTGCATTTCCACGACTTATTTGCAAAAGTTCTTTCAATTTATTTTTCTCCCCATTCATGTACAAGGATTATGTGCATTTTTAAGTGTCGCAGTGAAAGTTTCGCCATCGGCTGCTTTAAAGTTCCAGCCGCAAGGCAAGATGGCGCACAGTGGAGCTTAGCGAACAAATACATCGCACATATAACTACATATGGATCGCATCTCTTCCACTTACAGAAGTTGAATTTTGTGACCAAAAGGTGATATCATTCATTCTCATTGTTTAATAAATACAAAATTAAAAAGGTAATTTATTGTAATTGAATTTATGGACAGAAAAGTATCTCAAAGATTCCAGGGTGAATAATTATTTGTACATTTTTTAACTTCGGTATGTTAAATTAAAACTAAATTTAGGCGAGTAGACTTCACTAAAGTTGTCAGGAAATATATGTATGTACATATGTGCTTATTAGCCATTATAATTATGATTTTCTTCCACTAAAAGTTTTTGAAGGCCTATGTCATACGAATTGAAGCTTTGTACTTTTGGTAAATCCAAACTATGGCAAAAACAGATTCTACCAAATCAGTGTCCAAAATTTCTATATGATCCATAAGGCTGCATAATAATCGTAGGATCCTTTCCTTTGCAACAAAACGAGGCCCTTGTCATCAAGCTGCCTCCGTCAAACCCTAATTTAAATTAAATTTATGTTTTTGAAAAATATAACATTTTGATATATCCATGTTCGATACATTTTTACAAGAAATAATGCATTTATAGTGTTGTCATATAATGAGGCAACATTTTCAGCAAGAAAAGAAAGTACAATTAGTTCGTCGAATGGATTTGTGGCGTGTTCAGTTGGCTTTTATAAACGTTGTCCCAACTTTAACGCAAGATTTAATTTGCTTGCCATTTATGTAAGAAAGTGGTGACAGCCCTGCAAACAACAAGTAAGAAGGGATAAGTTCGAATGCAACCAAACTATTTATACTCTTACAAACTGCACGAATCAAAGCCAGGGAATACCTTAAAGTGCAAAACGTCAACCAGAGGATCGGAATCCAAGTAATTATATACAAGGTCTGTCGCAAAAGAAACAAAACTTTTTAAATATAACTGTTTCTGGTGGCGCCACCTATTGGTGGGTATATGAAATAAAAGGTTTGATCTCCTGTTGACATTTCGTAAAAATTTTAGTACAATTGGATAGCTACAATCGATGTTATCGATCAAAAAGTGACAGCAGCTTTTGGTCATCGGTTGTAAAATGCATTTTGATCAAAGAGCAAATATTAAATTTTTTTTTTAAACTTGGGAAAGCGTTTACTGAAACATTTCATATGGTGAAAAAATTTTATGGTGATCAGTGCCTATCCCGTAGTAATATGCATGAGTGGTTTAAGTGATTCCAAGAAAGTCGTGAGGACCTCTGTGACGATCAGAAGTCACCGAAAAAAAGTCCTCTTCAGAAGTCAAAAATAAAGACAATACTGATTTGTTTTTACGATTCCGCGGGTATTGTACACCAAGAGTTCGTCCCACCTGGCCAAACGATTAATGCTGTGTTTTACCTTGGTGTTATGAAGCGTCTTTTATCACGCATTAGTCGTGCTCGATACAACAATACCGTGAGGCAGGGTCCTGGCGCCTGTTGCACGATAATGCAACGTGTCATCGGTCGACGCTTGTCACTGATTTTTTGACAAAAAACTCCATATTAACCATTAATCACTCACCTTACTCACCTGATCTGGCACCCTGTGATTTTTACCTATTTGGAAAACTTCATTTGCCCATGAAAGGACACAGCTAAGTCAAAAAAGTCTTGCGGTATTTTCGCTAGTTGGCGCTGAAAGCGCGTAGTTCTAGTTTTATTCGTCGCATCGGGTTATGCTATACCTTTTTGGAAAGCTCATTTCACGCGCTAACACGTGTTTGATTGATTGTCGTTTCTTTTAAGTCGTGAGTTATAGCGTCGCAAACATGGAGCAAAATAAAGAGAAAATACGGCATATTTATGGACCCGATACAGTTTCCATTTCCACCACACAACGTTGGTTTCAACGTTTTCGTTCTGGTGTAGAGGTGGTTGAAGATGCGCCACGCTCCGGAAGGCCTGGTCGAAAGAGACCGGCATAGTAGTCATCAAACCGTTATAAACCATTTGAAGAAGCTTGGAGTCACTAAGAAGCTCGATGTATGGGTGCCACACGAATTGATTCAATAAAAATATCGCAAGACTTTTTTGACAACCTAATATGCGTGGTTTCAGTCCGGATTCGCCCTTTTGTCATAAGAACCTTAAAAGAATGTTAATTACCGAATTTGATAGAAATAGGTTCAGGTCAAGACATAGTGTGATTTTACGTAAAAGTATGCAGTGCCAAGCCCATCGTCGTTTTTACATCGGCTCGCATAAAGCCCTCTCATACTATCTCGAGTAATTAGTTATTGATTTATTGCACTTTTAGTAGTTTTTAACAGTACCGTTATATGTGAAGGGGGAGTTGCGGCTGCAACTCGAAAATTTCATATAAAATATGGTCAGAATATTGTTTTAACTTGGTCAACTATAAAAAGAGGAATCTATGGTAATAATAATGTGATATTGTTAACCAAATTGGCATGAAAATGAAAGATCTGTAGCCCAATTTGCTGACCATCCCAGTTAACGGTAACAATGATACAATAAATATACCCATACATAAGGCTGTTGACAGCTGATTAGAAACGGCATCAATTTTGAAGTAAATGACGTTAGTTTTCAATAAAGCACGTATGTTTATTGTGTTTTCACTTGTTTTATTGAAACCTATGTTAAACTTGAACTCTAATAGTAAAAATTTTATTTAAAACTCCTGAAATTCATTCAAAAACATGTGGAATCAACGAATTGAGTGCGACAACTAACAAGAAACGAAAATATTTTGAACAAAAATAATGAAATTACAAAAACTTTCTTACTTTCAGTTAGTATTTTGTTGGTTATCTCTTTTACTTTAATATTGCTTCACATCGATTCCAAACTTACGTTGTGAGACTCACACAGCGCACCAATGGTGTAGCTCGCTATGCCGTTATAATTTCATCACAAAGAACATCCATATTTGGGATATTTTTGGTTCATATGGCTAATATCACAAAGAGATGTTCTATAGGGTTTAAGGGGGTATTCTAGTCTAGGAATTTAAAAAAATCGAAATTTTTTATATTTTCGAAGTTTAACTATTCGAGAATATGTGTACAAAAGTATTTTTCAAAATTCAAATTATTTTCGGAGATGTAGGCATTTTTCTGACGCGGCATCCAAACTGGTGAAACCTTAAACGCGTTTTTCTCAAAACTGACTTTTTCGGAACGATGCCCACGATTTCACAGGTTCTACTGGACCGATTTACTTGAAATTTTTATAGGGTCTTTTTTATAGGCTTGTCTATGGTTGGAACTAGCCCCATCCTAAAATTTTTATTTTTATTATTTTTAAAAAATTCGAAATTGTCAGAAAAAGTGATCAACAAAAAATTTTCTTTTCAGGCAGTCGCCATTTTGTGAAAAAAAATGTTTCCCACTTTCCCGTAGTTCCGACCATTGCGACATTATTCTAGATTAATAATCTTTTTTTTTTTTGGTTTCAGATAACTAGAAGGGTTGAAATCATGGGCATGGTCACGTGGAAATTTTTAGAGACCCCACAATTCGTCAGCTCATAATTTTTGAAATTTTTTACTTTTTTTAGTTTTTAATTTTTTTCTGTACTCTTCAAAAATTAATAAATAACTAATAAAAAAATGGATAGCAAAAATATTAATTGCCTTTTTTTACGACACTTTAAAAATTACCTGAAATTCATGCTTCTAGACTAGAACACCCCCTTAAGTCTGGGCTGGATGATTCTCACTCCAAAAAATTAATAGAATTTTCATTAAAAAACTTTTGTGTCAACTTAGATGCATGCTTTGAATTGTTATCTTCCTTATAACAGTCAAATTTTCCTCAACCCATGGTAGCATGACACTTTTTAGGATGTCGCCATATTTCTCCTTGTTTAAAATTCTATCAATCTTATGGAGTGGACCAACACCATTGGCGATAAAACATCCCCACACCATGATTGATCCTCCACCATGCTTAACTATGCGTGGAACATTGCGAGGATCAAATTTTTGAATTATTGGACGGCGAACATACCTTCGATCATCAGGTCCTAAGCGATTACATTTATGTTACATCGTTCCCAATGACACACCTCCGTTGACTTGTTTCCTTAGACCAATAGGAGATAGCAAAATCTACGCGCAGTTTCTACGAATTTTGGTCAGAGGTGGGTTCCTGCGTGCTGCCCTGCCATGAAGTCCAAATTCGACCAAACACCGGGCAAATGTTCTCTTGGATATTTGGACATTGTATTCGTCTTGAATTTCACGTAGAATGTTAGTGGAACTCTTTTTGGGTCTCCTCGGGAAAAACTAGTAGTTCTGTGGTATATTTCTGTTGAAGTTTTCAAGGTTTTTTCTTTGCGTGCAATATTGAAAATAGTTTTAAAATTCTGTATAAAGCAAATTTTTTTGAACATTTGACCTTATTCGAAATTGCTTTGCATATTTTTCCAGACCGACGAATGTCAAAAATGTAGCTGCGAAGGGTAGGTGTACAGCTTCAGCTTTTTCTCATTAAAAAACTTGAATAATACAGTCTAATATATTTTAAACCACAACTTTGAAATACATCCCTTACAGAAATCAATAATATTGCTCATAAAAATTAGCATCAGAAGAAATTTTAATTCTTAAAAAAAAATTTTCTAATTAGAAGTCGCACTTAATTCACCTTCTATATCGTAACGCATTTACTATTTGGAAAAAATTAAAAAAAACTTTAACTTCAAAACAGTTTGAATTTAGTAGTAAAAAGGGTAACACGAACAATGCAAGACTTTTAGAAATATAAATACCTACATATATATCAAAAATGTTTGTCATTATACTCAACAAGCACCTACAAAAAGGGAGCGGTTCTAATTAGATATATATTCACTACCGAAAAAAAATTAATAAAATTTTGTACCCTAACTATATGTGTATGCTTGTGCCACTGTGCGGTGAGTGCATAAGCTTTTACTCGGTCTCCTGTGGCAACCGCAGCTCCTTGAGCTCAACCAATGCACCAACACACGCGCAATATGTTGCATCCAAAAACTTCCACATGTTATTCTCAGTTTTATTTAAGTGATTATCATAATTTAACATACCCAGCCGTAGCAAGTGAATGGTACTCGTGAAATTTCTGCATGCAACTTGAAATTTGCGACATACCGTTATGCAGATACAAAACTGCCACTTGAAAACATCCGCATTAAGCAGGTACAGGTACATGCAGAGTCACCCAGACCTACATCCCATACCTCCATATGTAAACGGTACATGTGCACGTGAATTTGGGCTTGCATTATGTGTCATATCTAGAAAAATGAATATTCGTGCTTTTGTGAGTAAAATCGCAATGAGATCTCCGCTGTCTGTGTTTCTATTTACATAATTTCTGGGACAAATGCCAAAATTTGTGCTCGTCAGCAATACCAATGACTGTAAGTATCTTTAACTATCTGTAATTATCATTTGACTAATGCGCCAAGTGTGCCGATGATATTAATAGGGATATAAGTAGCTGTATCTTTCATTCAAATTGCATTTACGTAACGATATGCAACGATATACCAACGTTCTTCTTTCTCCTATTGATAGAATACATACAAAATATTGAATACATAGGACATTCCCGTAATGTTAAAGAGCACCTAATGGCACGTCTAACAAATGTGAGTGTAATTTCGAGTTGTTTTATTCTCGTTCTATAAACCATAGCAAGGAGAAGTTGGACAAGGTCACGACTTATGTTTCAATGCTTTCTTACGTCTAATTTCGTTGGAATTCATCAAATTAATATATAAGTTATGGCGAGCAAGCCAATAAAGACAAAAGACAGAACTTACTGTTAATTCGAAATAAGTAATGAGACTACGTATTACTAAAGTTGCGAATGTGCAACAAACTTGGAATATGGCTTTGTTAAATTATTAACAGTTGTTCCAACGGCATTACAAAATCGAATCAAATATATACCAGCTGTACATTTGACATTTTGATTA
This sequence comes from Bactrocera zonata, assembly GCA_037783105.1. Lineage (NCBI taxonomy): Eukaryota > Metazoa > Arthropoda > Insecta > Diptera > Tephritidae > Bactrocera > Bactrocera zonata. Next base: position 816,858 of record JBAWJQ010002508.1, on the reverse strand, counting down.
AAAATATATCTTCTTCTTCTTTACTGCGCGCCACTCGATTCTTCTCTTCGCTACGTGGCGCCAATTGGATATTCCAAGCGAAGCCAGGTCCTTTTCCACTTGGTCCTTCCAACGGAGTGGAGGTCTTCCTCTTCCTCTGCTTCCCGTGGCGGGTACTGCGTCGAATACTTTCAGAGCTGGAGTGTTTTCATCCATCCGTACAACATGACCTAGCCAGCGTAGCCGCTGTCTTTTAATTCGCTGAACTATGTCAATGTCGTCGGATATCTCGTACAGCTCATCATTCCATCGAATGCGATATTCGCCGTGGCCAATGCGCAAAGGACCATAAATCTTTCGCAGAACCTTTCTCTCGAAAACTCGTAACGTCGACTCATCGGTTGTTGTCATCGTCCAAGCCTCTGCACCATATAGCAGGACGGGAATTATGAGCGACTTATAGAGTTTGGCTTTTGTTCGTCGAGAGAGGACTTTACTTTTCAATTGCCTACTCAGTCCGAAGTAGCACCTGTTAACAAGAGTAATCCTGCGTTAGATTTCCAGGCTGACATTGTTGGTGGTGTTAATGCTGGAGGATGGAGTCATGTGTAGAAGTTCACGCAAGTGAGGAAAGTTCTCTGATCGCCATTCACTTGGGAGTGGCCAGAAACGATTCTTTTACATATGACTCAAGCAGCTCACGACTTCCGGTCTTTGACCAAGTATCCTCTGGGTAGCCTAAGAACATCCGTTTGAAGGCGAGCTAAAGTGAAAAGGCGAAATATTCTCTACTTAGGGTTGTGCGCTGGGTTTGGGACCCGCCATGTAAAAAAACACCCCCAATGAACGGAAACAACAAGCCTCGGATTAAAAATATATACGTATTATAATATAATGAAAGAATTAAACTTACTTCCAAGAGGATCTCACCTCAACCTTCACCCCAGTTCCTTAAGGGCGTAATTCTTCCATTGGGAACGCGATTGACTTATTTCGTTAGACTACATTTAAGGTCCGAAAATAACGGAAAATTTCACGGATCTGGAGATAGTCAAAAAAATTGTTTTATGTTGATAAACATTGACCCTGAAGTACGATAAAATTTTCAGTTGTATTCATTGCTTACTTTGTCTATAGTAGCCAAGGTTAGAACTGCTTTTATGAACTTAGCAATTTCCGTTTGTTAAATATTTTATGGGGACTTTGCGAAGTAGAGGAAAGGAAAAGGCCACGCTTTGACTTCATACCGGATCTTTTGGATCATGGAATTACTAAACTAAACTCTGGCATTAGTTTCTCTGCCTACTTTATCAAATACATAGATTAACACTTTGTGATAACACTAGTATAGGTGCCCTGGGCACAGTGGAATCGTTACTAGGTGCAAAGCTGGCGTGCAGGCAAAGATATATACACCAGCTCCATTATCAGTAGAATAGTTCGGCGCTCTGCTTTCTTCATGGATTCTACTATTACTATCGGAACTTCACAGGAGCTTGACCTGCGCTGGGCCACCATCGGTTTTGGCTCTCGATAAGCTCTTTACCCACAGTAAGTAAAGACCAACGTCAAGGTCCGACGGCGTCCTCGTTATAAAGCTGAGAGTCTTACTGCGAATGTCAGCTGCAGAAACTGTACAGAAGAAAACGAAATAGAAACATGTTAGCACTTCCTGCCTGATTGTCAACGTTTACGTGGGAGCTTACACTTTCAGATATCCCGCTGAGCTAATGCAAATAGAAATTAAACGCCTAAGCAAATACGTAGGTTGCTATGTAAATTTCTGGACTATGCAACACTAAGTGTTGCCAGGTGCAATCTGACATTTCCATTGGAAAGTTTGACATTTTTTAGCATAACATCACTCAGAACGTTTTGTCATTTAATCGTGAATTGTTTTATTTACAGGGAATTAAAAAATTCATCTCGGCCAAAAAATGGAATTAACTCGTGAACATTTTCGTGCGATCATTTTTCACAACTTTCGACGTGGATTATCACGACAAGAGTGCATCGAGGAACTAAAACCTTTGTATGGCTATGAAGCACCATCCTATAGCACTGTGAAAAACTGTTACAACGAATTCAATCGTGGCCGACGCTCGCTCAAAGACGAATTCCTTGAAGGTCGTCCAAAAACAGCCGTTGTGCCAGAAAACACCGATGCCGTACGTGAACTGATAAACAAGACCGTCTTGTAACATACCTTCAGATAGAGGCATGCCTATGCATTTCTCCCACCAGCATACATTCGATATTGCATGAACACCTGGCCGTAAAAAAGGTTTGTTCTCGTTGGATCCCGCACAATTTGACGATCGCTCAAAAAAAGGCTCGTGTGGATTGGTGTAAAGAAATGCTGAAAAAATATGATCGCGGTGCTTCAAAAGACGTTTATAAGATCGTCACAGGTGACGAATCATGGATCTATGCGTATGAGCCCGAAACAAAACAGCAATCGACCGTGTGGGTCTTCCAAGACGAGCCAAATCCAACGAAAAAAAATAACTTTCCTTGATAAATATGCCTATTTTCATTATAAGGCCAGAAATATATATAGCAGCCCTCGTATGTAATGGCCTCTAGGCGCTTTGTCAACTTTTAATATCGGATGCAGGAGTTATATAAGATTATATAAGTAGTCCAGTAGTTCGATCTCCATCTTGAGGGGCAGCCATGAAACCTAACTCAACCTAATCACCCGTATCCACGCCCAAACAGAACATCTCAAATAAATAAGTTTGCTCCAATACTATCGTTAACAAATTGTGCGAACACGAACTAACCGAAACCTTAATTAATATCGTTAAAATCAAATATGTAGTAAGCAAGTACATCGAAAATCTCTCGGAAATTCACATGTACCTCTCTTTTACTTTTTCTTGTCAAGCTGTGAACTTATAACGGTTTGCAATTTACCACTTTGAATTCGTTGGTTGGCGTTATCCGCTGTCAGCAGTTGTTTAACGAACTCTATGTTCCACGAGAATACAAAAGTTGGCATTGCTGTTGTTATTGCTGCTCCATGTGCTCGAATTAACGCTGACAAATCGAAAACGATGCAACACTTATCAAATCATCGTTCGGAGAAGCAGCGCAACAACTACCAAGAGCAAGTGTACGTACTCATACACTAACACATGGTAGCGGATAAAAGTGCAATTCACTGCATTTCAGCAGTTTGCTGCTGGAATTTAAGCTTTACAGCTAAAAAATTGGTGAACTACTTGTATTTTTAGTATTTTTGAACTATAAGTGCTATATATGCATGTGTGTGTATGTTTGACTTTTCGATTACTTACGTACAAGCGCGGAAGATGAAGTTGGACTGAAATGGTGAATGCAAATGTCAGTATCAACGCGAGTTATACTATATAGTATATGAGGTACATATTATATAACAGGTACACTGTTGGCGAAGTACGTGGCACAAATCAATAAATTTTTGTTTACTTAAGAGTGCATATGTAAATATATTGAACATACATAGATATGTTTATATACATATATATTTTCATGCAACTGCACCAAAACTGAGCTTACCTTCGGTTCGACCCTTTGCTTATTTTGTACATTTGGAGTGAACTTGACTGCTCAGGCAGGCGTTCGTGGCGTGCGTGACTTTCGTCCACTTGCCTCCGAATCCGAAAACTTTCTCATCAAACTCATTGACTTTCAGCCTTTCTACCAGGTACACATTGCCGAAATGGAATTATTGCCCCTGGATTTTATTTAGTTTGTATGCGGTGTGTAACGTTACGGAAATCCGATACAATTTTCGAAGCGTCTCAATCCGAAGAGCGGAAATGTCAAAACATTGCCAGGTATGTCCCCCTACAATATCAACTGTCGACCACATTTCTGCATACGAGTAGATATGTGTGTATATGTATGGATGCATAAGGAGAAGGTTAAATGTGTGTACTCTGTGTGATTCAAAACCACATAGCCTATTTCAGAGAAATTTTCATGCAAACTCAATTGATTCCTGTAAAACTTGATGTAGGCGGAACAACAAAGCGTGACCGATATGGCCGTGACATATCATTAAAATTCAAACTTGAAGATAACAATCATGAAGGGCATAATTATTTAGTGAACTTATTGAATGTTAGGACAGCATTGCGAGAACAGTGGCTATGGGCAGGACTTTCATCATTTTTATACGCTTGCAACATGTTGCCACGGAGTATACTAGTTTTGTTCACCTAACGAAGATGCGTTTCTTGGCCAACAAAAAGTACGAACCACTGCCACGCCCACAAAGCGCCATTAACCGAAAACCTATAAAGAACCAAAACTAAGCAGTAAATTAAATAAAGCACTAAATTAAAATATATGTAAAACTCTAATTTGACACAGAGTATTGCAGTAGTACGCGGCACCAAATAAATAACAAGAGAAAATTACATGCTGATGAATCACGGGATGGAGATGTACAACTGTCAGGTCGATACCACTTTAGAGTCAACACTTTTAATGTCATTCTTGACAATCTAGATTCTGAATTGCGAAAAAGATGTGTTGCATATGAAAAGATTCATGAAAAGTTCTCAGTTATTATTGAATTTGGCAATTTGGATATAAGAGAGATTCGTAACCGAGCTAAACGTTTACAAAATGTTTATTCTTCAGATCTTAAGTCCTCATTGGAGGACGAATTTGTGCTCTTCCATGTTTATTGCATTGAAAAAAAGATGGAACAAAATTCACCTTTCGATATTCTGAAACTTTTGCGTGCAAACGACCTTTAAACAGAGTTTCCGAACGTAGAAATTGCATATCGAATATTTATTACTTTAGCTGTAACAAACTGTAGCGCAGAACGATCGTTTTCTTGTTTGAAAAGAGTTAAAAACTACTTACGTTCTACAATGAGTGCAAATAGACTCAATAGTGCATCGAATCAATGTACTTCAACGTTTAGATTGTGAAGATTTAATCGACCAATTTGCACTTCAAAAAGTCAGGCGTGTTTGCCTGTGAAAAAAAAAATTATTGTAATACAATTATTAGTCAAGCTCAGTGAAAAATTTTTAGTATTATTGTGAAGTATTATATATGTATATAATAAATTATTTGCAATATGTTAAATATTTTAATTTTTTAAAAACATAATATCAAATCTAAAAAATTTTGAGTGAAATTTCAGTGACGAGGCGGCAAAAATTTAAATCCGGCCCTGCCGTTGATACATCATTTTCCTTAACTTCTCAAAAAACGTTTCTACCGTGAACAGCATAACTCCTTAGTGTTTCATACAAACAAATATTTTAAGCTCGGCCATTGCGACGCCATTTCCGGTGACCCCTCAGAAAAAAGATGCACCCGCGTTGGCAGAATAACTTCTTACAAGATCATCTAAAGTGAAAAAAACGTTTTTTTAGTTAAGACCTTAACTTAGAACTTGCGCGAAGGAAAAAAAACTGAAAATTGGATTTTTGCCAGACATGTTTAACATTTAAATATGAAAATTTTTTCTTTAAGAATTGTATCTCAAAGATCTGTGTAACATTTCATGAAGATCGGTTGAATAGTTCGCAAGAAATCTTGTCAACTGACTTTAAAAACAGAGTTTCGAGAAAAACGCGTTTAAAGACGGCTCACTTAGCACAAGTTCTCAAGGCTGTATCTCCGAAACTATTACTCGGGCCAACTTGAAAATTTAGGACACTATTCCTGAGGTGTTGTAGAATTTAATAAGGTAATACAAAATTCGATGTTTTTAAATCCCTAAACCCATGTAACCCCTTAAGATTTGCAACTAACGAATCTGAATCAAAGCAAAATACCGAACGTGGGAAATACTCGTTGCAGACAGCTCACGCAAAAGCTCTAGTTGGCGCTTAGTGCACTTTGCAAGTAGTTCACTAATTGTTATTTTCAGATGAATTAAATTCATATGACTTGACCCCAACAAACCAATTATTTGTTCTGCGATGAACTATTCTTCGCATCGTCAACACTGTGGAAACAGATTGTGCCACACAGCAATTTTTTCCACAGCTCCAAAGTTTGGACACATTTAAAAAGCGAATCGCCAGCCAATGGGACATAAATATACCAACCGCGACAATTTGCTTAATTGCACAAATTGTTGCTATGCTACAGACCATTCTTTTTCATCCGAGCTTGTTTTATTTACTCTCTCTTCTGGCTAGTGGAGTTTTGGCCACGTTTACTATTATTGTAATCGTCTGCTTTCAATGGTATGCAGCACTTCAAAGGCAGCGGAATGTCGTAAATCATAGTTCGATGCAATCATTATTTCTGATCTGATTTATTAATCCTCAGACACCATTTAAGCGGTTCAGGCTTGCTCAATTAAATTTTTACACACAAATTTTGAAGTATTAAGTGATATATGTAAGAATATAATCAAAATAACGACATTAGTTGATTATAAAATGACATAATTCTATTATATTTCACAAAATATTTTTATATTCTCGCAACAAGGATTAACGGTTGTTTGTAACGGCTGAAATTAATTGAGACAAAAATATTTGTATATAATATAATAGTAAATATTGGTGATCTAAGTGACTAAACTAAGTCCTTTTGTCACATCCACATATGGTGTTAAAACCGATGAAATTGGATAATATAAAGTAAGTAAGGAAAGAGTGTAAGATTCAGTGTACAAATTTGACAGACAGAATTTGACAGTGTGGCTTCGCTCACTTTTAGGTGAAGTCTTACATCTCAAGAACAACCGAACATTCCATATTTTAAATTCCGAAAGATTGTTTTACTTTACAGAATATACATAAATCAAAAACCATTCAAAATATTACATATAATGATTTCCGTTTCTACCAGACTTTATAGAAAATATGTCAGCCAGCGTGTGAGTTATTCTCCGAACTGCGTGAAAATATGTCATCAAGTATAGAGGACTTAAGGAATCCCAAAAATAGATGCAATCAATACGCACCCTACCCAAGCCACAATACACCCGATGTAATAATTTCCATAAATAAAATGAATACATCATGTTCCTAATATGTATAATTATTTCCAATTCTTCACTTTACTTTTTTTGATATAAAAAATACTTATATTCATTCATTTGACAAAGTCAAAAAAATATTATTTTCAAAAATTTTTCCCGAGAAAACTTTTAAATCTCTTGATCCAAAAGTGTGTACACATATTATGGTATCTTTTAACTGTATTTTAAGACTTAGTATTATAAAAATATACGTACATATATTTAGAAAGGAGCTCCGGGACCTCCTCTCAAAAAAGACGTTTTGCAGTGTCTACTATATCTCTAAACTGGATTCTCTGAAATTAAAAACTCAAACAGATTTAAAGTAATGTTAAATCTGGTAATTAATCGAAGGAATAAGCAAAATAAAGTTGTTTGACAAGATGCCGGTTCTCAAAAAAAATATCGATTTTTGACCAAAATCTCGACCTTAAATGGTTAATAAAAAATATTTTTCGGTGAGAAAAATCTTCGATTAATTACTAAAATAATATATTTAAGAAGCTCGTGTTAAACTTTGAGGCTAATGTAAAACATTCTGCTGGGTGTTGGACCCAACAAATTTATCCACCAAAATCGGAATATTTGCCTTCGAACATGATTAAATTAAGTATCAAAATAATTAAAAAAATATATATTAAAATCAAATATGTAGACTAGGGTGTTTTTTTTTTTTTCTTTTTTGAACTATTAATTTTTTTCAGTCCCGTCACGAAATTTCCTTGGAAATATAGCCCTTAATATTTTCATTAAGAACTGGACCAAGGCCTGTAAAAATTTTCCATCGAAAATAGAACTTGCAAAATTCCGATCGTTCAGTTTGTATGGCAGGTACGCGTTATACTGGTCCGATATCGGCAGTTCTGACAAATGAGCAGCTTCTTGAAAAGAAAATGACGTTTGCAAAATTTCAAAACGATATCTAACAAACTGAGGGACTAGTTCGTATATATGCAGACGGACATGGTTAAATCGACTCAGCTCAACATACTGATCAATTATATTATAAGTATATCATCACCTGAAATGCAAAATAACGTAACAACATTTTCGGAAATTTACAGAGGAAGGAATGAAACACGTAATAAAATTAAACATAAGTGAAGCAAAATTTAAAAATTGATTAAAACTGGGTTATGTCTGATAGCAGAAACTTAAAATGTTGGACATATGTACATATATGTATGTAATTTCAAGTAGTGGATCGTAATCAATGAAGCACTCAATTTCGAATTTTTTAATGATACATTATTTTGCATTTTAGGTGACAATACGAGACGAGATACAATTTTCCACGAATAATGTCTTCAGCGAATGCCACCTTATTACTATAAATTGTCCACATCCAAAAAAACTGTTGAAGCTGAAGGTGCTTGGACCCCAGTACTTATAGTTTACTTTCTACCGCAAATTCAGGGATAATATTTTCCTTACAATCGTATATCTTTGTGTCAAAAATGGGTTGAATCAGGTCAATATTTCCCATAGCTCCCACATACCTATTACAACGATTTTCGAATTTCCAGTTGACTTATTTGTGCCTAAAAAGAATACAATTGGAAGAGACTTGGCTGGTATGTGAGGTACCTTAATGAATCTCAAATAACATTTTATTGGTGTGTGGTATGTTGAAAGTACAACTTGTATTTAGTGTTGGCAAAATACATAAAATCGGATCGATGCTACCCCCATCTCCCATATACTACATATGTTTAATGATTTTCGTTTTTCTAACAAACCTTATGTCGAGTATGTTGATAAGTGTAGGAGTTACATATATATTCCAACATAAATGACATGCTTTATAGGTACTTATCGTTTTGGCCACTTTTAATATTTCATTCTCTGTAATTTTTTTTTCGATGCATTCAGTAATGTTTACAATTTCATCATGAAAAGATATACGCAAGAACAACGTTTACAAATTAGAACCGCTCGAAGTAATGAAAATATTGGTGCTGTTCAGGACGTTCTCAAGAATGGGACTGTCTCAAACCACAACCTGGCGGGTTTTGAGAAATGATTTGGGCTTGCATCCTTATAAAATCGTTCTCACCCAAGAATTGAAGTCATTGGACCACCGTAAACGTCCTGAATATGCCTTGGAATTTGAAATCGATTTTCAATAAACTCATTTTCTCTGATGAGGTCTACTTTCATCTGAGTGGTGCGCTAAATAAACAAAACTGGTGTGAAGAAAATCCACAAAATATCCATAAACAACCATTACATTCATCTAACTTGACAGTTTGGTGTGGTTTTTGGTCTGGTGGAATCATCGGTCCGTACTTCTTTCGAAGTTGGTGACGCCATTACTGTCAATGGAGAGCTCTGGTTCTACACATCACGTGCAAAAACCGAATTATTGCAAGAAAAGTTTGGAGATTCGATTATTTCAAGAAGTTATGACATGGAATGGCCTCCAAGAAGTTATGATTTAACACCATCAGACTACTTCTTGTGGGGTTATTTGAAAACATTGGTCTTAAACAATAAACCAGACTCTCTTCAAGCTTTAGAAGACAATATTGAACATGCTATTCATGACATACGATTTGATTTAGTGGAAAATATACTCGATAATTGGGTTAATCGAATTCGTTCTTACAAAAGAAGTCGTAAGAAGGCCTCTTGAATGATGTTATATTCAGAGCTTAATTAACGTTTCTACTTCACACCAAATAAAAAACGTATGAGTTTCCTTAACGATTAATTAGTTGGGGGTTCGTATAGCGAATTGTAATTGCGTAAACTCATGTTTGTCTATAATACTAGGTTTGACAATTAAGTAATGAGACTGATTCTATTGCCGTGCTTGTGGTAAACCTGTGACCTTGAAATTCCATTTCTCTTTTTTCGGCATCCCTCCCCTCTCCATTGATTTATGTGTCATCGCTCTAGCTTGTTTAGTTCGCCTGCTGCGTCAAGTTGAGTAGACGTGTGTTTGTAATGCTCGTCACGAAAATGGAAAAACGAAATCAAGAATTCGTTCCACCGGGGAAAACTGTGAATCAAGTCTAATATTGCCAAGTACTCGAAAGATTGCGAAAACGAGTCAACAGGGTGCGCTCAGACATCGCTCGTAACTGGATCCTTCATCACGACAACGCGCCGTGCCAAACCGCCCTCAGCGTGTCCCAGTATTTGGCCTCTAAAGAGATCGCCGTGTTGCAACAGCCGGCTTATTCGCCCGACCTGTCACCCTGTGACCTTTTTTGTTTCCTAAAACAAAATCGGTGGTCAAAGGAACCCATTTTAAGTCGATTACGGACATCCAGGCGGCCGTGACGAGGATATTTGCGGACATCCCAGTCGAAGCGTTCCAAAAATGTTTCAAAGCATCGAAAGCGCGCTGGAATCGATGTATAGCTGCCTAAGGGGACTACTTTGAAGGGGATGGCAGAGTTGTAAAATAATTTTCAAATATACGGTTTTTATGGAATCAGTCTCATTACTTGTCATACCTCGTATAAGAACAATTTTTTAAAAAAGTATAAAAACTTATGATTTTACGATGCGTTGTGACAAGTTTTTTTAAAGAAATCATATCACTCTTATTGGAAGAACCGTATATACATATATTATATATACTTTTATATATATGGATTCCAATCCGTTTTGCACCCGAACTAGCCCTTTTTTATTTGTTGGAATTAGAATTATTTTAAAAAATCTGTCGCAAAAGCCTAACGGAAGATTTCTATGCAACATTAAAGTAAATCAAAGGCCAAATTATGTTCATATTTTTATTTTTTTTAGCAACTTATACTTACATACTGTAATTAATAACGATGTTTCAAATAAACTCAACTTTGAATTTCGAAAGCAAATATTTAAATTTTGAGGGAGAATTTATTTTTTCCGTATGGATCAATTTCTCGAAAAAATTGGTTTGGTCACATCCCCAGTCCTTTTTGACGTAGAGTTATAAAACATGTTATTTTTTCGAAATGATATATTTAAATGAGAGACTTCTGATCATTATCTGCTCATGCAGAAAATTCATAGTCGGTTGACTAAAACAAAGACTTATCCAACACGAAGGTAAGTGTGGTAATTATGATAATGCGACACCTTCGGTTGCTTCCACAGTTGCAGGGTCACAGCCAAACATACTGTTCTCTCGTAGACATAGTAGCGCGCAAGGGCACACCGTGTCCTTAAACTTATCAGAACCATAGGCATACATAATACATACTTAATAGGCTTTAATTATTTATATGTACATTCAGTACTTGTAGTCTACCTACATTGGTATTTTATGTAATACATACGCTTATGTAGCAAGAAAAGGCAGGTGAATATGCTTTAGCTTGCGGGGTTACAATTTCCCTTTAGATATTGCAGTGAAAGTGAGCTGAGGAATATTTGGAGTGGGAGAATTTTCTACCTAAAATTTCATTACACTCTTTAGCGGCAACTTTTAGATACGTCAAATTTTAATTGGGCTTAAAATTTTATTCAACGATCTGTTCCTTGTGTATTACCCCAAACGGCCCTGACCCCGCCATCCAGGATATTAAACGTTTTTTTCAATTGGAACTTCCTCTGACTTAATGAGTATGTGAAATAAAGTTTGTAAACGAGAAGTTGAGAGGAATCTGCGGAAAGGTGTTATAGTGACTCATTAAAATTGATTTTTCCAAACATTACATAAAGTACTTTTTGAAACTTTTTTGATAGCACAATAATGAGTTAAATAATGTTATAGACCTTACCTTAAGATGGTCGTTGGCCACACCCACCGTCGGATTTGTATACCGACTTCTATGAAGGCATTGCGTATGAACTACCTAAACAATATGTATGGAGTGGGCGTGGTAATCATCTGGTATTTTTTAGTGTTTGAAGAAGTACTCGAAGAACTTCAGAAAGTTTGGTTGAAAAAGTGATCATTTGCACGGAGAAATGGGCGGATAGATAGTAAATCGGAGTTCAACTCATCTTGTCGTAGATTTAGGTATTACAAACAACCGTTAGGTGAACAAAACTATTATAATCTATCTCAACATGTTGCGAATTTTTGCAAAAGTGTTTTAAAGAAGAATTTACTGCAGATGTATCTGCAACTCACCTTCCATCAATTGGTATGCGAAATACTCAAATACAAGTGTTTTAGTAAAGTCTCAATAGATCTGCTGAAGAAATTCCGACCACGACCAAAGTAAAAGTGACGAGTTTATGCCGCATCAGACGAAATCTATCATGTTTTTCCAAATTTCCCATTTTATAACTCTTCAAAGTTGTATAACTAACACCGATTTGCCATATCTGTCCTGACTCACCATATCTCTTTAACCTAACTTAGCCTAATCTATATGTGCCCTTTCCAAAGGACAATTTTTGAAAAAGCACACACTTTACGCATCTTTGGAATTTATAAGCAGAGTATGTAAACGACACCGTTAAAGTCTCTTTACAGCCGGCCTTGTACCTGAAGTAGTACCTGATTATCTCACCTTGCAGCTTAAATGTTAAATGTGAACATTTGTATGAATATTAGTCTGTGTGGAGCTTACGCACCGCTAATGTCATATCCACAAATTGCGTATGAAATATTAACATCTTCTCAATTACGCATGATAGCTGGCAATTTAGATGCAACCATATAAATTTGTGTATGTATGTATATTCACTGAAAACCCTCGTATTTTTACATACTATGATATTGCGTACTCGTGTACCACAAAAAGGTAAACCCTGGGACTTTAGGAATTATGTATTAAAATTAACACGAGTTAAACAGACTGAGGTATACCCTGATAATTGCATTGGTGAAGAGGAAGGTGTCAATAAAAGTGAAATTGTGTTGTGCCCAACGTAATCAGAGGTATGAATCATTACCCAGCAAATGCACTATGTGTGACAAGATGCATAACTTATGGTATATTGGCACATAATTACTAAAGGAAAATAGTTCAAAAACTTTTAAGTCCCCAAATGGTATCTTACCAGCTATGCTCTTTAGATTGAAGTTTGCATCCTTTGTTCTAAATTGCCCACATAGAATTCTGTAAGCTTTTCCTCTGCTGTTCGTTTGTTTGACTATAACTAACGAATTTTCTAAATTAAAAAGCTTTAAAAGTATTTAACTTCACAATTTTATTTATAACTTATTAGGGTTCTTGACTTTGCTGAAACATTTCTTTTCTTTTTAAAAAATATATCAAATACATATATACAATATCTAAAAATTTGCGTTTCTCAATTGAAGTTTCTAACATAAATAAGTCGCAAAATTTAGTTTGCTTTACATATGTCTCAGTTCTTTAAATCGATACGCGCAGAAATTGTTCAAGGGTCGAATCTATTACCACAATTCAATCAAAAAAACTTAATGTGGACGTAAATATAGTATTAATTTAAACAAACAGCTGAACTAATAAATTTAGCTTAGAGAAAATTATTTACGTATATTCCAAAGAAGTTCCAAAGCCTGATCTAAATTATAACACTCACGGCGATAAAACTCTATCAAAAGATCTTACCAATCTTGAGATACTGGATGACTATGAACGCTGATAAATTGCAGCTGCCATTAGACTTAAAGCTATTGGCAAAAGCGGTAATAAAAGACAAGTAAAGAAGAGCTGAGTTCGGATCTAACCGAATAACAATAATTCAACTAGCCTTCATATCCTCAATAAGGACGCTACAAAAATAGACCGATAGTGACAGCAAAAGACGAAATATTTTTCCCCACTCTTTTGAAATTTCTCTTCAGCAAAGCTTGCCATTTCATCATGGAAAGATATACGATCCAACGAGTCAAAATTATTAAAATTTACCACCAAAGTTCTTAGTCAGGGGCCTCAACTTTAAGATCGTTATGTTGAGCGTCTAGTAGAAAAAGTTTAATCCACAGGCACAGTACAAAATGTTTCAGTGCCAGTGAGACAAAGAAGTGTCCGTAGTGTCGAGAATATTGTTGCCGCTGGCGCATTAATTGAGGTAGACGCAAATCAGCCAATTTATGCTTGAAAACCGTCAAAAATTGGGTTCAGCGTCTGGATTTCTACGAGCTTGTCTAGTGGCATCGAATGTACGTTCACAGGAACAAGGAATATCACTGATAACCCAAAACGTTTTTAAAAAACCTTTTGTGGCGCTCTTCTTGAAAATTCCGTTATAACAATTTTCCTACTCCAGCTGACTTTACACTGTATGTGTGTAAAACCCAATTAGGGGTTTCAACACCATTTAGTTGAACTGAATGCATTACGAGCTTCAACTATTTTCAGACGAAGTGTCATTGGGCTGCCAAACCAAAAAAATTAAAAAAAAAAAATAAAAACAATTTCAAAAACAAATTCAGTTATTGCTAACGAAAAGTTGAACAATAATGAAAATGGTCTTTAGTTTTAATTTATATTACGATAACAAAAAGGTTAGAACCAAATAAGGCCAAAACTGTTGAGCTGCCATAAGAAAAAGCCTGGTAATCAGTCGAATCCATTTAAGGGGCAATACCAGTGTGACACTTTCAAAAAAAAAAAAATTTATTTGCCTTTTCGATAGAATATATTTCAATAAAAATCCTGTGAAATAGGGAAGGCCGTATCTTGAATAGTTTTCGGATGGCAGCGTTCTAAAGAGCGACCGCTCGGAGGTGCAAACATATATAAGTGAAACTTTAAACGCGTTTTTCTCGAAACGACATTTTTCAAAATTGCTGGCATCATAACTCAACCAGAAACTGATTGATCGACTTCAAATTAAAACTGAGTATTTTTGAATACATTTACTATACAATGAACTAGGAGCTTTTTGATTGATTGAAAATTGTCAATTTCGCAAAAAACTACCTTTTTTTTCTTAAAAAAACGATTTTTTTTCAAAATTACGTCATTTTGTTAGTTTTTGATATTTTTCAAAGATCTAAGTTCATTGTATAAGAAATATCTTTAAATTTAACAAAATTTTCAAATTTTTTTGGTTCAGCTACTCATTCGACCGGAATCATGCCAGCAGTTGGGGCACTTTTTTTTGGCTCCTCCGAAGACAGCCCATAACTTATTACGTTCAAAGAAGTTCGAAATATTCAATCGCGCACTTTCTCTTAAAAAAATTCACGAAAATCGCCTAATTTTTCATGCGTCACACTGGTAAACTGCCTAACATCAGATAAGTCAAAGTTCTAATATAGCTTTTAAATGGTAAGCTTTGTTGCAGGTTCATTCATAAGTTATTTTTGTATAGAAAACAAAGCAATTTGTTTTTTTTTTCTAAATTAGACGATGGAATATTACCGCAAACTTTCCGTTTCCGTTTTCTATTATCAATAATGCATTTTAAATAATTTTAATTTTGGCTTGACGCAGACTACGATATCTATGGTTATTAATAAGGTTTTAAATATTATGAACTCCGGTTTTGTACGTAGAGGATAAAACACAAATGACTGAAGAAGAGAAAAACGTTCCAAAAATTTAACTTTACGCAAAAAGTATATTCCTAGAAGAGGTAGATTTTAGCGACTCTTTATTTACTTTCGAAACACTTCCCTCAAGCTCTTAATGTTACAATATATGCTATTTCCAATTTGTTGCTTGTCTCGTCCAGCTTCGGGATTTTTTTCCAAAGGCTCAACAAATTCTCTCCCTTTATGTTGTTTATTTAATGTTTTTTTTTTTTTAATTTCCAACCAAGTTGAAATTTTTGATACTCTAGTTAACCCCACTGCCACATACATACTTGAAAATCGTAATTCCACCAAAGTTGAAGTTTGACAACATTTTAACCGAAACTTTACAACTTCATGGTTGTAATCCTTCTTCTTCTTCTTTACTGGCGTAGACACCGCTTACGCGATTATAGCCGAGTCAACAACAGCGCGCCAGTCGTTTCTTCTCTTCGCTACGTGGCGCCAATCGGATATTCCAAGCGAGGCCAGGTCCTTCTCCACTTGGTCCTTCCACCGGAGTGGAGGTCTTCCTCTTCCTCTGCTTCCCGCAGCGGGTACTGCGTCGAATACTTTCAGAGCTGGAGTGTTTTCATCCATCCGGACAACATGACCTAGCCAGCGTAGCCGCTGTCTTTTAATTCGCTGAACTATGTCAATGTCGTCGGATATCTCGTACAGCTCATCGTTCCATCGAATGCGATATTCGCCGTGGCCAACGCGCAAAGGACCATAAATCTTTCGCAGAACTTTTCTCTCGAAAACTCGCAACGTCGACTCATCGGTTGTTGTCATCGTCCAAGCCTCTGCACCATATAGCAGAACGGGAATTATGAGTGACTTATAGAGTTTGGTTTTTGTTCGTCGAGAGAGGACTTTACTTTTCAATTGCCTACTCAGTCCGAAGTAGCACCTGTTGGCAAGAGTAATCCTGCGTTGGATTTCCAGGCTGGCATTGTTGGTGGTGTTTACGCTGGTTCCAAGATAGACGAAATTATCTACAACTTCAAAGTTATGACTGTCAACAGTGACGTGAGAGCAAAGTCGCGAGTGCGACGACTGTTTGTTTGATGGCAGGAGATATTTCGTCTTGCCCTCGTTCACTGCCAGACCCATTAGCGTTGCTTCCTTGTTCAGTCTGGAGAAAGCAGAACTAACGGCGCGGGTGTTGAGACCGATGATATCAATATCATCGGCATACGCCAGCAGCTGTACACTCTTATAAAAGATTGTACCTGCTCGATTCAGTTCTGCAGCTCGAATAATTTTCTCCAGCAGCAGATTGAAAAAGTCGCAAGATAGGGAGTCGCCTTGTCTGAAACCTCGTTTAGTATCGAACGGCTCGGAGAGGTCCTTCCCGATCCTGACGGAGCTTTCCGTGTTACTCAACGTCAGTTAACACAGCCGTATTAGTTTTGCGGGGATACCAAATTCAGACATCGCGGCATAAAGGCAGCTCCTTTTCGTGCTGTCGAAAGCAGCTTTGAAATCGACGAATAGGTGGTGAGTGTCGATTCTCCTTTCACGGGATTTTTCCAAGATTTGGCGCATGGCGAATATCTGGTCGGTTGTTGATTTACCAGGTCTGAAGCCACACTGATAAGGTCCAATCCAATACGCTCGATAGAACCTTGTACGCGATGTTGAGGAGGCTTATGCCACGGTAGTTGGCGCAGATTGTGGGGTCTCCTTTTTTATGGATTGGGCATAGCACACTTAGATTCCAATCGTTGGGTATGCTTTCATCCGACCATATTTTGCAAAGAAGCTGATGCATGCTCCTTATCAGTTCTTCGCCGCCGTGTTTGAATAGCTCGGCCGGCAATCCGTCGGCCCCTGCCGCTTTGTTGTCCTGCAGGCGGGCAACTGCTATTCGAACTTCTTCATGGCCGGGTAATGGAACGTCTGCTCCATCGTCATCGATTGGGGAATCGGGTTCGCCTTCTCCTGGTGTTATGTGTTCACTGCCATTCAGCAGGCTGGAGAAGTGTTCCCTCCATAATTTAAGTATGCTCTGGGCATCGGTGGCTAGATCACCTTTGGGGGTTCTACAGGAGTATGCTCCGGTCTTGAAACCTTCTGTAAGCCGCCGTATTTTTTCGTAGAATTTTCGAGCATTACCCCTGTCGGCCAGCTTATCAAGCTGTTCGTACTCACGCATTTCGGCCTCTTTCTTCTTCTGTCTGCAAATGCGTCTCGCTTCCCTCTTCAACTCTCGGTATCTATCCCATCCCGCACGTGTTGTGGTCGATCGTAACGTTGCGAGGTAGGCAGCCTGTTTTCTCTCCGCTGCGACACGGCACTCCTCGTCGTACCAGCTGTTCTTTTGCACTTTCCGAAAACCAATGGTTTCGGTTGCAGCTGTACGTAAGGAGTTTGAAATTCCATCCCACAGTTCCCTTTTACCGAGTTGTTGACGAGTGCTCTCAGAGAGCAGGAGTGCAAGCCGAGTGGAAAATCTTTCGGCTGTCTGTTGTGATTGCAGCTTCTCGACGTCGAACCTTCCTTGTGTTTGTTGGCGTGCGTTTTTTGCTGCACAGAGGCGGGTGCGAATTTTGGCTGCAACAATATAGTGGTCCGAGTCGATGTTAGGACCTCGGAGCGCACGCACATCTAAAACACTGGAAACGTGTCTTCCGTCTATCACAACATGATCGATCTGGTTGCTGGTTTTTCGATCCGGAGACAGCCAGGTAACTTTATGTATCTTCTTATGCTGGAATCTAGTACTACAGATAACCATATTTCGGGCCCCGGCGAAGTCGATCAGCCTCAACCCATTTGGGGATGTTTCCTCGTGGAGGCTGAATTTACCGATCGTAGTGCCAAAGATACCTTCTTTGCCCACCCTGGCGTTGAAGTCGCCAAGCACGATTTTGACATCGTGGCGGGGGCATCTCTCATAAGTGCGCTCTAAGCACTCATAAAAAGCATCTTTGGTCACATCGTCCTTCTCTTCCGTCGGGGCGTGGGCGCAAATCAGCGATATGTTGAAGAACCTCGCTTTGATGCGGATTGTGGCTAGACGTTCATTCTCCGGAGTGAATGATAGTACTCGGCGACGGAGTCTCTCTCCCACCACGAATCCAACACCAAACTTGCGCTCCTTTATATGGCCACTGTAGTAAATGTCACAAGGACCTACTCGTCTCTGTCCTTGTCCCGTCCATCGCATTTCTTGGACGGCGGTGATGTCAGCCTTTATCTTTACGAGGACATCTACCAGCTGGGCAGTGGCATCTTCCCAATTAAGGGACCGAACATTCCAGGTGCATGCCCTCAAATCATAGTCCTTATTTCGTTTGCGATGGTCGTCATCAAAAGGGGGGTCTCTCATCCGAGGCTGTTTTTTTTTCCTTTTCATTGGGGTGTTTTTTTACGTGGCGGGTCCCAAACCCAGCGCACAACCCTACCCAGTGGTCTTTAAATGGGGTATTTAGATAAATATGTGCGATTTTGTATGGATTCTAAATGTTTTTAACAACTCCGGCGAGACGAAAGTTACCCCTGACGAGTCAGCCCCTTCAACTGCGCTACGATAATACCCGTTATTGAAACTGACAGACCCAGAATGAGCATGCCGGCTGAATAACAGCCCCGGTTTGAGTCGGAGTCGACCTCAAACAGATCGGTGTTCAAGATCTATATGGCTCACACCGAAAGTGGAAGACGTTGCAGCTATATGGAACTGCGACTGGAGCGGGTTTTTTCTCTATAGTAATTCATACATGGAATAACTACGATTCGGTATTTCAGTCCAAAATTGTGGGTGTAACAGAAAGTGCCCAGTGGGCTTCTGCTCTAAGCAATAAATCCACAACATTATTGTGGATAGCCAAGCGGCAATTAAAGCCATCCGTAGTATCAATACAAAATCTCATTGCGTTATATTATGCACGAAGGTAATAAATAGGCTTTTAGCAGGAAGCACACTTCATGTTATTTGGTCATATAGGAATCGAAGAAAATGAAAAGGCAGAGGAGTTGGCCTACTCGGGGGCAGCTGGAGACACAATCCTCCTAAGCTGCCCCAGCCCAATCAGCTCTTTTAAAGATTGTTTGAAGAAGTAGACCCTTGAGGAACACCTCAGATCTTGGAACACAGGGCATATCCCAAAGATAATTTTGGGTAGCGTTGATGGTGGACAGACGAAAACGCTCTTTTTTTTAGGCAAAAGGGAGCTGCAACAAGCTCACATCTTTAGAAAATGGGAAAATTGCATCCCAATACTCTGGAAAATAATCAGGTAAGTTACCAAATAAATAAATATATGGTCTAATTTCGAATAATTTTCTTCTATATACATATGTATTGTATATATAAGTATAGGTACATATAATGTATAATATAAACATTTATTTCGATAACGGCTCTCAATATACTATATATACTATGAAGTGAAAAAACTATATAGAATTTAGAATTTTGATATATGGAAAGTAGGCGTGGTTGTAGCCCATTTTCACAATGTAACATAAGAAAATCAAAATAATGTTCTGCCAATATTTGGCTGAAATTGGTCAAGTAGTTCTTGAGATACAGGATTTCATCCAAACTTAGGCGATGCCATCCCATTTTCCCTCTTGGCAATAATTCCTATGAAGCTTTTTCGTACCATAATTGATTTAAAATTTAATGTTTTGACGCGATTATTTGTTGACTTATCGCCCATTTAGTGATTTTTAACACTATCAAGTTTCATCAATATATCTAAATTTTTATTCAAGTTACCGCTTATACTGGCGGATGAATGGACTCATCCATGGATAGTTTCTGTGGCGTAGCTGAACTTCATAATACTTGCAATCCTATTTTTCTAATAAAGCACTAAGATGATTAACTTTCATTTTTAATTATTTTTTAACCCAATTTTAATTTGCCTTCTGTCAGTTTCATAGGATTTCAAACTATCTATTCTGTGTTACTTTTCCAAGGTAAATCACTCCATTTAATTTGCATGTATACCAATTTACGATAACTAACTTAATTATTTTCATGTAATAATAAACTTTTTCTAGTAGAATTTTCCTCGGAGTATAAGATAGACGATACGAATTTTTTATAGGTAGTTTCGAACATTGTTTTGGGTTATAACTTCTCTGATCTACCTGTTCTCCAATTATGAGGGATCGGTACCCCTGTCTCCGTTGTCCGAGAAAGTATACCCGATATGTAGCGAGTCTTTTTGACTCTTATAAAATCACATCAATTATTCCCAAGTCTTCATTTGTACAAAAATAATCCTACTATTTTACACATTCAATTATTTTATTTTATTTTACACTTCTCAATTACAAATAGTTGGTAGGCCACTTTCAAGAACGTATTATTCTAATCATCATCATCAAATAAAAAATAGTCTGTAACATCTTCGCTTTTAGTAGTGGGATCAATGTTTTGAATGGAGCTGAAATCTGATGGTAACAATTCGGCAGCACCCAATTCAGTCGGTGGGTACGTCACTGTTTTAGGTATCACGGGCGGCTTCACAAATACTCTGGTCAAATTAAGAGCGCGCTGTTGATCACGTAAGCTTTTATAAAGCTCCGGAAAGCTCTTTTCAAATTGTACACGTACTTTCAGGAAATGATCCAGAATACTGGGTGTGAGTATGTTGTTTGTGTAACCACGCGAATTCCGTTTTAAGCGTTTGCTATTTAAATATGTTTCATAACTTCCACCACCCACATAGAGAGGATAGTGTAAGTCATACGATTTGTGATTCCATGGATCGCTTTCATATAATGGTACAGATTGTAACTCCATAAAAGGTGTTAAAATATTCGGACTGAAGCTGAAAACCGACCCTACATTTTCAGGATCCATAGAAGATAAACTTTCTGGATTAACACTAGAGCTGATCAACGTGATTTTGAATGAGTTTTGGAGATGGAGATATGTGATGATCATTGGCCGCATTTATGGGGTGAGCATGAAATGATAGATGGAAGAGAAATTTCAAAAATGAGCAATCGTTGTAATGGAATTCTAAATGCAGTAAGAAAACTTAAACAAAATAAAACAATTAAAAACAGCTATTGAAGTAATTTTGAACAGACCTTGAAATTTGAGATATAATTGTTATAGGTCCTTATTTATCTATATAACTTATGAATAATCAATATAATTTATTTTGTCACTATTTAGCGATACTACTTTGTTCGACCTTTGTCGTTGTAACATTTTCTACTTTCTGCTTTCGTCGGGAACGCATTCGTTTTGTTCGTGCCCTAGCAGTAGTAGCAACTTGACCGGGAATCGCTGTCGTATTCGCCGGCGCAATTGGCATAACTACAACTGAGAGCTGTGCGGGCTTACCATTCGTCGTACTCTCAGTTCTTGGGTTTAAATCGTAGAGTAAACTTAACAGCTCCACCACTTTAGCCTTATTTTCTTCGGCTGTATTGCTTAGTGATGATCGTAGCTGCGACATTGCGTTAAATTTTACCGGTACGGTCACAGGTGCAGAGCCACTGTGCTTTCTAGCACTACTGCTCTTGAATTTACCACGCATGGCATATGGACTGAGTGTAACTTCCTCAGAGTTTTGCTTTAAATGTCTCAACTCATCGTTCACAACATGCACATGCTCTTTAATAGAGTAGTTCAGATCCGGTAATTTTTTTCCAAATGCTTTACCCTTACTCTTATTTGACAATTTTTTACTTTTCCGGTCCTTATCATGCATCGGGATACCTGGCGGAGTATAGCGTTTAAAATACTGTTCGTTAGTTTCCTTCGAAACTCTATTGTTTTTTTCCTGATCGTATTCGCCGCTTTCCATAGCTAAAGCCAGTTTACCACTGTTCAAATACTGCCAATGATGCGACTTAGTCAGGTACTTGGACTCATACCCTTTGGCTTCCATTTCCCGTAACCAGTCTTCGAATTGGTCATCATACCTGCATCGTTTGGAGTTCGAGTTTGAAGCCGAGACTGCTGTTTTGGAAGGCATCCTTGTCGCTTCATCCTTCTGTAGACTCTCGTAAGAATGCAAAGCCTTGATATTCGATTTTATGTTGCCTAAAATTCGATCTCGACATTTGTCACAGCACGTTTGCATTTGTTGCTTAATAAGCTCCAACACGGTCCTGAGCTCACTTTCAGATGTTTGCGTTCCACTCACATTTGAAACGTTTGTGTGCTGCAGATCTTCAGGATAGACAACAGCCGGTGGAAAACTCTTATTTTCTACGGATTTCATATGATCCTGTTTCCTTTTCGGAGTTTCACACTCTTGTAGTTGGATTTGTTGCATTTGGGGTTGAACGTTAACTGGTTCACGATTAGCACTGTCGATGGTCTTATAACTGTTGCGCCGGCTGTGTAGATCAGCTACATAAGGGGTAGGTTCTGAAAGTACCTGCAAATGAGTAGGAACATGATTCAAAATAGGCATTTGGACGCCATCGTAATACGCTTCATTGTTATGTCCCTCAATGGTGGCGACGTCTTCACCGCCTGTGTTGATCTCCATCGGTGCTTTATTTGCCTCCTCCAAAGCAGCCCGAATGGAAGCGGCATTGTAGCGCATCAGAGCTTCCGCCGGATCTTCATCGGGGTTCAACGTTATCTCTTTTAATGAATCCTTATATGTTTTACGTAACGCATTTAAGGAATTTGCGTCAATCGCTTGCAGCGTACCGTAATTAGCGTTCCGTTTTTGCCTTATGCAATCTCCTTTGTGAGTTTTACCTTTAGCTAAAATACTGTTTAGTCTTAACTTACAATCTAACCTTGTTAACTTTGAAGAAGTTGTGGTTGGCGAGTTTGTAGACGTTGTTGTGGTAGATTTTGGCTTATCACTAATCGAAGATGTTTCCGTCTGCGATGTTGGTTGTTTTTGATTAATGTTTTCATTGGCCAATGACGTTTCCTGGTATGTTGTTGTACTTGGCACAACTGTGGTACTAACGGGGTTGCGGTCTGTGTCGGACATCATTTTCTGAAATGCGTCACCTGTTAATGATATGAAATTTGCACGGAAACCAAAAACAAAATTTTGATGAGCATGAGTGAAGTAATTAGTAACTAAATGATAAATGATATAAAATGAATATGATCTATCTACTGTTGCTATAAGATACATTACGGATATGAAACTAGGCTATTAATAAAGGCATTCTCAAGATACACGGGATACATGAATGTGTGAATAGGTTCAAATCGTGACGATGAGAGTTAATAATTAATTAATATCTCTTCTTAAAGATATTTATCTTGAGTTTGAGCCAGCTAAAGTTTAGAAGTGAAATTAATGGGATCAAGATAGATCGTTAGCCTTATTTAATGGATATGTTTTGTTTCACTAAGTACCCAAGAAATTCCTACGCAATAAGATCTACGTAACTGAAACAGACACGGACTTTTATCCGACCAAGGACTGCCACCTTAGCAACATTTTTCAATATTATTTTTAAATAATCTTTCCTGTTGTTACAAGTACGGCGGATCGTCAGACACTTTTAAATAGTGGTTCCACTTATGAGTGAACATTTTAAGTCCCTTCATGTTTTCCGACAATATCAAGTATGGGTTTTAAAAGGAGAAGTCCAAAAACATTCAGGAATGGTTTAAACGCGAATTCTGGATAAAAAATTTATATACTATTTCAGATCTAATGACACTGACCTATACATTAATATTTTTGCCAAATACACAGAACCATACATTCAACCTTTTTTCACTTCAATACAGAAGCTAATAAAGCGAAAACGCTAACAGTGTTAACAAATATTGAAATTATGGTAATTCGATATTGGATATTCAAAAGTCTATGATTTAAGCAAACTACGAATGCACGACAATAATGGTTAAAATTGCTCACCATTTGTGAGTGCTCCTGAAGCATTGCTCTTATTTCATCATCTCCAACAGCAGTTCTGTAAGATCCGCTACTGTAGCTTCCTCCGGCACTTGCACCGTAGCTTCCATAACTTGGGGCATTTCCAGCATAGGCGTTAGGCGTACCATAACTTCCACTAGCACCGCTCCCATAACTCGCACCATAGCTGGGTTTGCTGCTTGAGCCATAGCCTGAACTTCCACCGCCATAGCCACCAGTACTATAAGTTGATGGACGGCCACCAGCATTGTAATAGTAATTAATAATTGTCGGTCTCAAGTTAGAATGTGGCCCATGTTTTTGTTTTTTCCCTTTATCGTGGCCTCCACCCAGTCCAAACA
Source organism: Bactrocera zonata (assembly GCA_037783105.1). Lineage (NCBI taxonomy): Eukaryota > Metazoa > Arthropoda > Insecta > Diptera > Tephritidae > Bactrocera > Bactrocera zonata. Next base: position 792,297 of record JBAWJQ010002508.1, on the reverse strand, counting down.
TATCGAATTCATCAAAAACGGAGCCGCCTGATCGATCAAATGAGTCAGTGGGGAAGAGAGTAATATTGTCGCGTAATATACCAAATAGATTACCTTTAAATCGAGCTTTTCCAGCATTCTCAGACATTTGTGGCGTAGCCTCACCGACTAGGTTTTGTTCTTCAGTTTGCCGTTGCATATCCGGCGACATTTGTTGCAACATCATAGTACCATCTTGTGTACTCAATTGCGGCATTACCTCGGTCTGAGGTTGCTGCGATATCATTGGCGTGTGCTGCATTGGCATAGGCAGCTCCTGCATCGCTACCCGAGGATTTTGCATCATCATCGGTATTTGCTGCGCTACCATCTGGGGCTCTTGCATCGTCCTTGACATCTGTCGCATTTCCATCGGAGCTTGTTGGGCTACCATATGTGGTTGTTGCATCATTGGCATCGGCATCTGTTGTATCTCCATTGGAACTTGTTGTGCTACCATCTGAGGCATCTGCTGTTGTTGCATCATTGGCATCGGCATTTGTTGTAACTCCATTGGAACTTGTTGTGCTACCATCTGAGGCATCTGCTGTTGTTGCATCATTGGCATCGGCATCTGTTGAATCTGCATTGGCGCTTGCTGTGCTACCATCTGGGGCTCTTGAATTTGTTCCATAGGTGTTTGCTGTGCTACCATCCGGGGCTCTTGCATCGCCCTTGACATCTGTCGCATCTCAATTGGAGCTTGGGGGGCTGACATATGTGGTTGTTGCATTATTGGCATCGGTATATGTTGCATCTCCTTTGGGGCTTGCTGCGCTACCATCTGGGGCATCTGCTGTTGTTGCATCATTGGCATCGGCATCTGTTGTATCTCCATTGGAACTTGTTGTGCTACCATTTGAGGCATCTCAGGTTGTTGCATCATTGGCAACGGCATCTGCTGCATCATCATAGGCTGCTGTATTGCCACTTGAGGCTGTGGCTGCGCCCACATTTGTCTCATTTGCATTAACTTGGGATCCTGTTTAAAAGCTTTTGCATCTGAATTCCGATTTTCTTCATCCAGCCACTGTCTATTCATCGGTGTCTCTGCATCTGATGGCCACTTACGTTCTGTAGTTTTGGAAGTATCTGATTGATTACCATCTGATTCCGGGTCGCTTGATGGCTTCTTACTCTCAGAAGATTCCAACATTCGAATTTCATTATCTTTTGCCATGCGATATGCATAGGCCATCAAGCGCACAATGTCATCTCTTGACATTTGTCGTGGAGCCATCGTTGCCTTAGAGGTTTGGCGTTTGATATTTACAACACTTGGCGTATATATGGGCATCTTTCCTACTTCTTTGCGATTCGCAATCGCGGCTCTATGCAAAAGCTTTTTGACATAATCGTCATTCAAAGCTTTCTCAATATCAGAGCGGGTTATTTTATGAATTGGTTTCTTACTCAACATACTGGTATGTGTGTTAGCATTAGCATCATCTTTAAAACTCTGTGACTTTGAGCCCAATGACGCCGCACGCATTTCCTTAGCTTGACGTTCTATGTCCTGTAGGAGCTTTAATTCGGTCATAACTTGGCTTTGGAATGCTTGCAACTTTGTTTGTAGTTGCTTTTCTTCGGCACTTTTCACTTTAGATGCGTTGGGTTGTTTCATTTCAAGGTCATGAACGTTTTCAGATGAATCAGCAGGAATGCGGAACCACAAAATTGGTAATTTCTTTTGCAGAAAAGCTTTTTGCAAGGCCGACGTCATTTTCAATTCATCCATATTCACATCCTTTTGCATTTTCTGGTCATGGTCAGCTATGGAAATGGTATCCGGTTTGACACGAACTTCAGATATCTGTGAAGCTGCTGGTTCTGCATCTGATGCAGATGTGGATGGATCTAACGATTGCAGTGGACGAAGATTAAATAAGCTGCCTCCCTGGCTCAGCATTTGGTTACTCGTATCTAAGACAGACTGAAAGTTGGGAAGTTGAAATCCACCAGAAGCTGCATCGGCATTAGCTTGTTGAAAGGCCTGGCCCAGCATTTGTGTACCTGCGTCCAAAGCTGATTGAAAATTTGGTAACTGGAAACCAGAACTTGAATCACTATTTGGTTGTTGCAAAGCCTGACCCAATAATTGTGTTCCTGCATCTAAGGCTGACTGGAAATTTGGAATTTGGAATCCAGTAGGCGTTTGTGGTGCAGCACCGCCTGCAGAAGAAGCGGCTTCACCTTCCGCTTCCGGCAATGCTGAACCTACCGAAGGATCGGCAGACGGTGGTGCCTGCCCTAACATTGGAAGCTGTGACATATCTAAACCGGGGAACTGTTGAAACGTTTGCGATAAAAGTTGACCCATCGTCTGAGATAAATCTTGCGGCACAAATTGCTGTAACAATTGCCCAGCATTCTGCTGTAACAATTGATTGGGATTCTGTTGTTGCATTTGTTCCAATGACTGCGCTAACATCTGCCCTAAATCAGCTTGACCGAATTGAGCCAAGAACTGACTAAACATATCATTTTGCCGAATTGTTCGTGCAGCTTCCTGATGGGCTGCTCTCATCGCAGCATTAGGATTACGGTCTTCAGCTAACACCAAAACAACCTTTGAATCTGCTGGCATCTCATCGCTCGCTGCAGCTCCTAATTGATGTGTTGAACCCAATAACGAGGGCGCGCCCAAAAGAGACGTGGCAGGGAACAAGTTACCCATCAGTAATAAGGAGTTCAACGCCGGAAACATTGCACTAAATAAATTTAATGGTGTTGGCAAGATAGACTGTCCTAAGACCGGTGTAAACAAAGACTGGCCCACGATCTGTGAAGTAGAAGTAGGTGATTTTGTCGTATAAATGTATTGCTAGAAAAGCATATTTCAAACCTGGCCTGCACCGCGTTCATCTTCGTCTTTTTCGGTTGTGAGGTCTGCAGGTGGAGTCAAGTCGATATTGTCCTCATCTTGAGTCGTTTCCGCTGCTGCAGTTGTTGATTTGTCTTGGGACGATGCATTTGAGGACACTGATAAAGCCAGCAAAAATGCCAGCACCGCAAAATGTTTACACTAGAATTGGGATATGCAATGATTTATCAACAACAAATAATGCATTCTGCATTTTTTTTTTTCATTCATACCCAAAACATGACTCCAATGCATTTACGATCACTCGGTCGCGTTTAAAATTTGAACACACACACACACGGATGGTATTTTCAGTAGTCTTATATTAAATATCCTTTTATCCTGTAGTAATAAATATCCTTTTAGTCTTGTCTCACTTGTATCACTTGTTTAATAATCCGTTTGTATTGCACTAGATACCTGACACTGGACACCGGCACACGCTCGCCAACGCGTTCAACTTCTGACTAACCGTAATCGCTTTGCCCACATGCACAAATAGATTTTTTGCGATGAAGTAAATTGCAGACGTCGAATATTTTATTCTGACATTATTATTGTAAAAGCGAAAAAAGTGGGAAATGGTTTCGCCAACGTTTTGTTTTTTATGTCGTTATGTTATTTTCTTTTTGCGCCCAATTTCAGCCAAACGGCAGGCAGCTGAAACTGCATAAAACACAGTAAAAACAATAGTGAAGGTTCTGAAATCGTTGAGCAAAGGCCAGCAGCGTTTGGCCCAAAATTGCACGCACCAAATCAGAAAGCCGTCCAAATATCTGTCTGTACGTACGTTTTTTTGTATGCAATTCCGTGCTTTCTTCAAAAATAAAAGTTTTATGCATCAATACAGGCACACACACACATACATAAGTGCATACAAACCGCTGAAAAAAATAACTACAAATATTACAATAATCGTAAGCAATTGACAATAATAATTTTTTGCACAGTAAGCGGGAGTTAGACACACATACATGTGTACATTTTGCCATAAATTAACCAATATGTATGTATGAGTATGTATATATGTACATATGAGTATAGCACATTACCACATATAGTGAGAAAACTACATATACATACATATATGGGCATTTCCACCATATAGAGAAGGCTCAAAACGAACAAAATATTTACTCGTAAAGTATTAGAAGCTAATAAAACTATTTTTAGCACACATTTTTATAACGAAGCAGTTACACAAGTACGAGTATTTGACTAATATAAAAAACCATTTGGATATTTACAAGTCTTTTGTAGTTGAGAAAGTCAAATGCAAGTTTTCTCTCTGAATATTTCTAATGCATATTTAATTTGGAAAAAAACTTCCTAGAATATTATTCAGATAATGAAGTAAAAATGTTGTTGTCGAAGACCACGGCTGTGGCAGGTTCAACTCCAGAAAAAACTCTGACATACAAAACATATGTATACTGTGACAAAAAAGCACCCGGAAATTATAATTAAATCCTCCGGGGAGTTGGTAAGACTGCCCTTAATTACTATGCCAAATATGAGAGCGATTTGTCGACCAGTTTGTTTACAGCAGCTGCTTAAGTCGCTACACCTCAGTACTGCATTCCGATTTTTGCAATGGATTAAAATATCTAACAAAGAATTTGTCCCAATTTTGTATTTTTAACCAAATTTCTTGTGCGAAATCGTTGCGAGTGTTGGAAAAGCTGTTGTTAACGTGATTTGCAAGCCTACGAGTGGTACAGAGCCTTCAAAGACGATCGAGAGATCGTTGAAGACATACCTCTTCAACTGATGAAGTGTATATACCACACAGTGCATGAAACTCGTCAGGCATGTGTTAGAAGTATGGCAAGAGAGCTCGACATCTCTCGCGAGACAATTCCAATGATTTTGAAAAGTTGGTCTCTTAAAACATGCTTGAACGATCGAATTCCGATTCCGATCTACCACTCATCGTGCAAACAAAAATCGTTGGCATAAGTGTATTACATCTGGTGGGGATTACTTTGAATACGACAAAGTAAATATTGATCAATAATTATATATTTTGCGTTTTGCTTATAATTTCCTGGTACTTTTTTGTCAGAATGTATGTTGGGTATATAGCGATCCCCAGCATTACACTAATCACCTGTTTGCATGCCCAATGAAGATAAGATAAGAAATGAAACCAACTCACTTAAGGGGGGAGCCTGGTTTAGAGGCTTAAAAAATCTTTTTTTTTGAGGATTTTTATAGGAAGGAAAGAAATAAGTGATTAAAGCAAAACTTCTAGGGTTTATAATTATACAATTAAACATCATTAACAAATTTTTGGATACGAAATCTTTGATGTTCCGCCTTTGGGAAGCAATTGCCCGATGTATTTCGCATGTGCATTTGTCGGATGGCGGGCAGGATGCAGGTCGCAATTTCTATCGAAAACAAAAAATTCAAAGAGATTCATATTTTTTAATAATTTCTCTTCTAGTTAAACTAAAAAAATTCCAAAAAAAACGGTAAAATTTTAGAAATTTTTTAAAAATTGGAAAAAAATGTCTAACCAAAAAAATTTTAGTTTATGTTGTTTAAAAGTATGTTCAAACTTGACTTTTCTTAGTTTTTTTAGTTTAACTAGAAGATAATTTAATGCCAAAGATAATAAACTTTGCCCCAATTCCATACGACGTTTAGTTTCTTTTCTATCCTGCCCGCCAGAAGTTAAGAAAAGTCGTAAAAATGAAAAACCGAGAAATCGCGCGTCAAAGTTTTCGCTTTCTGCCCAATCGCTCATATATCAGCTAGACGCTCGGTCACTATTTTCCTTCCATCTTCGAAAATATTTCAAATTCTCATCTAAAGCTTTGAGGACATATTCTTAGATTATTTTTAAAGAGATTTAAGCAAAAAAAGTCGTTTTTTTGAAGCTTCTAACTCAAGCTCCCCCTTAACACCCCTCTCCCTATGGCACAAACCCAATGATTTCGATTAAAGTTAACTTATTGCTTTTCCCTAGACAGGGTCTGAATAATCCCTACAAAACTCCGATCCCGGTAGAGATTGTACCTGATCGCACCTCTCGTTCCTTCACTGCCGAAGGCTAATGGATTATAGTTGCCGATATATGTACTTGAACGGAATATTATAAGAGGTTTCTGCTGTGCGGAAGGTATTATGGCCAGTGTATGATTAAAAAAAACGCCTGAGTTTAAATATTTAAAGAGTACCGTTTAAATCTTTGACGGAAATCGTAAAATGATAAATAAAAAATAAAAACGTTCATTGAAATTTAAAATCGCTATTTACTTGGGGATTAATTAAGGTGTTGCTACAAAGTACAATAGTTTTGTTCACCTAACGGTTGTATGTAGAAATTGAGATATCGTAATGAAATTTATACTGATATTTGTTTCTTGGCAGAAAATTAAGGACGATTTCGTAGTTGCCTGTAATCGGACCACTGCCTCGCTCACAAAACGCACTTAAATGAAAGCTTATAAAGGGTACAATTAAGCACTTAATTAAGATAGGGAACTGTAATTTGGCAGAGTATTAGCAAGAGGCACATGTGGGCTAAAGATTTTGAAAATATGGGCGTGTTTTAATATATAAAACTCTAATTTGGCAGAGAGGATCGAGTCATAACATCGAATTTTAACATTCCTATCTGACGGTGTGAAAAATCTGTTCAAGCCTCTAACAGAATATTTGGGCCCCAGTAGTTATTTTTGACTTTTTAACGAAAAAATCGGTCAATGTGTGAGATATACTATAATTAAATTTCAGAGAAATTTTTTCTAATAGTATGTCGGTGTGTCAAAAATGAGTTGAATCAGACCAATTCTTTCTTCAGCCCCCTATTAGTTCGGTTACACTTGAACTTAGTTCTTCCTTACTTGTTAATATATGCAATAACTATTTTTTTATATGGTGGAGAGGCACGGGCGATGACAACATCTGATGTGTCGGCGTTACGAGTTTTCGAGAAAAGGTTCTGCGAAAGATTTATGATCCTTTGCGCACTAGCCACGACGAATATCGCATTTGATAGAACGATGAGCTGTATGAGATATGCGACGACATTGACATAGTTCAGTGAATTAAGAGACAGCGGCTACGCATATAAACGTTCTCTGCACGGATGTAACGATTCGACCCCAGATTTACTTAGCTGTCAAAATTGCAAACCAATTCTAATTTTCAATGGTGTCATAAAATCTGTTTGGATTTTCGTCTTTTCGAACATACGCAAAACCAATATTGGAATCAGGGGCCCTATTCTGTGTCTCGAATCGTAAATGTATTCTAGTCGAAATTCGGATCTACTTTATAATCATGCCAAAGTTGTACCACCCTGTGCCAGAATGAATAGGTACAGTTTTCGTTTTTGCTTTCTACAACTCAAAAGCTAACGAATATAAAAAATCCGAATTCGAGTAAATTTTTTTTGAAATCGAGCTGTGTATTAATGTGACAAATCTTGTGAAAGCAAATTTTAACTTTCATTTTATTGAAAGAAGAAAATAAAAGAAAAAAAGGAAGATATTAATAATAATACCACCAGAGGGGGTTTATAGACTTGAACTTAATATTGCAGTCGACGGCATCAAAATTCCGACTGTCAATAACCCTAAGATTTAAGGTGTAACTTTCGATAGTCTATGCTCCTTCTCTCCCCATTTGACCGCGATTATTGCCAAGGTACAAAGCCGCAACAAAATCCTCAAGTCGCTAGCCGGCAGCATGGGGAAAAGAGAAACGTTGTTGGCAACATACAAGGCAATCGGCCGGCCGGTCCTGCATGCAACGAGTCTCCGCATGATACTGACCACCTCTTTGCATGCCCTACGAACTCTCCTCATCTAACACCCTCCTCCCTATGGTCCGACCCCTTCAAAACAGCACGTTTCCTCGGGATGACGTCGACGACAACACAAGTGACCCTTACCATCCTAACGGGGATTAGATATTCCACTAAAACAACACTTCGATGACACTCAAAACCGATACAAATTCTGTTTCGAACATCAAACCAATAACATCTGAATTCATGACACAACACCCCTGATAGGAATGTAGTTTGGCACAAGGGATAACAGTAGTAAGTCGATTTTAACCAAAATTTGGTATGTAGTGTGTATTCCTCTGACATTTTTATGTAACCATACCTACTTGTCATATAACACAATTTGAAATTCCATGATTCTTTCCTTTCGAGTATACAAATCAAGAAGCAATTAATATAACGGGATAAAACTTTGCACGAATAATGTCTTTAGAGTAAGCCACCTTATGGCCAAATTGTCCAAATCCAACAAAAACTGTTAAATCTCCTAGGTACCGAATATTTGAACCACTGTAACTTTAGTTGACTTTTCACCAAAAATGTTGATTTATCAGATTTATAACCAACAGACTTTATGTACCTTAAGGTACTTCCCTGGCTTTAATCCTTACATTTGCAAGAGTATCAAAAGTTCGATTACACCGGTGACACCATGACACTTATCCGCCACGAACTCTCACAATTACGTTGTTGTTGTTGTTCTTCTAAACATACCTTTTTATGTGTCACTTTTTGAATTCTTGAAGATTCGAGTTGTCGAACTATTGTTATTGTTATAGCGATAGAGAACACTTACCAATATCACTGTGGAACATTTTTGGGATTATTGTCTGGGGGGTGAGAAATTCCAAGTCAGGGTGATGGTACTAGGTCAGTATAGTATAGTAAAACCATCACCCTGACTTGGAATTTCTCACCCCCAGATTAGCTGTTGTACTGTGTATTTTTTGAAACATGTTACAGATCGAAGTTAAACATTTCAAACTTTCATATCGATAAGATTTACGATTTATTTCAACTCATTTGAATGAAACTGTATCCTGTAAAAAACGTTACATAAGAGAATTCTGATAATTTCTGTTAAGACAAAAGTTAAAGCGATAACTGAACATGAAATTTAAAAATAAATTAATAAGCAATTCAAAGACTGGAATATCTTAAGTTTAAAATGTCATTACCAACTCTTCTTATGATTGCCGTTCGCATATTTCGAGGAGCTATGCTCGTAATCATTGGCAGAACATGGACTAAGTGGAGGTTTTAGAGGTGTCGATGATTTGATATTTTCATCTAAGTCCCAATTTTCCTCCTCAGAGTCCGAGCAACGCGGCTGGCGTTTTACAGGCGATAACGATGAACGAGTTGGTGCAGCATTAGATGCATAGGGCACCTTGAGACCGCAGTGACGTCGAGGTGGTACCGATGGTAATGGAGCACGGTATGGTAAAGGTTTTGAACGACGTAAATACGGTTGCGGCATTTGTGGAGACTTATTCGTTGCGGCCCGAGGCGAATCAATATAGCAGTTTATGAATGATGCAGACGGTTGAAATGTTGTAGGTGAGGCAGAAAAATCTGTCCCTGGCGAAGTAAAAGAGCGCATTTGTTGTTGTACTGTGATGGACTGTGGCTCCACCGGTTGTATGAAACTGTATGTGGCATTAACAACGGACGCACAGCCGTATGATCGACCCCCATAACTTGACATATTTTTCTTTTCATAAATAACACCGTTAACATCAACGAAAAGTCCAAGGTTTTCCAAAATTTCCAACAACTCGCCGGCGCAATAAATTTTGAATATGTCGAAAACGGCATACGGATCACTCAAACGAATTTTTTGGAAATTATTGATAGCGCGCACCAATATCGAAATAGTTTGATTTATTTGTATTTTCATAGTAGACATAAGGGACTGATACCATGGGGAACGCTGCAAGCAACCGTACAGAAGCATATTGGGCGTTGGCTGAGATAAATCTTGGTTATGTTGTTTCGAAAGTGTCTCCGCATTGTAAACGCTGCTCGAACGTCGGGGATCGCTTTGAACAATTTTATTGATGCCACAAAATGTTGCCGGAGAATGCAAGGCACCGTTTTCCTGAAAAATAATTGAAATAAAGTAGATAATATTTGGAATCATATACATACATAACCGTACCTTTTTTAAGAACTTCAACAGTCTGGGATCCGCGGTATTAGAACGCAATAACATATCTAAATTATCTGGTTTGTTTATGGAAATATTTGATACATCAATTTCCTTGACCTAGAAAGAAATCAATTAATGCACAATATCATTTAACCGAAACTACACCTACCAAATAAAGAATTCCTGTACAGTGACCATTGATTTCCAAAGCTGGTTTATAATCATTGGTGAAGAAATTTGGATTTATTGGACTCATAATGTCATGAGATATGGGTGACAAGGGTGTATTGGAAATTGTTACCACCGTGCCTGTGTCAGAGGTACTAAATTTAGAACTTTCATCGTTAGTCTTTGCGCCGAACTCAATTCGTCGCTTTGCTGAGATTAATGTTTCTTCAAATTTATCTAATTAAGTAATTTATGTTAAAAAAATGGTTTCGGTTTGAAGTTCATATACTATATTAAGTCATACCTTCGCTTCCTAGATCATTAGCACTAGTATTGCTTCCTAGATCATTAGCACTAGTATCTAAATCATTAGTCAGCTCTGGAACCTTTGAATGTTTTTCTTGATCGTAAACCTTTTGATTGTTAAATTTTATAGACTCATCCAATACAACACCACTATCTTCCAACTTCACAATTTCGATTTTCTTTGACGTAAGTAGAGGAGATTCTATCGAAGGAATCTTTGACATAAGCTCATATCTGTTTTCCAACGCTTTACATTGGCGATCGGCGACGCATTCTTTCTTAACATCTGACACTTCGGAAATATGTTCGTCTGCATTTTCTGATAGTATATCTGAAAAGTATTCTCATATTTAGTGAATTGTCCCAATAGATTTTGTAAACAATTTACCGGATTTTTCTTGGTCTACGTTACTTTTACCCTCTATTAAATTCAAAACCTTCATATTACGTTTCTTTGCTTTTTTCTGTACCGGTGCCAACATAGGTTTTTTAGCATCAGCTACATCGGCTACAGTTTTCACTTCGCTTTCATTGGAAAAAGTAAGATCAAGATTTGTCGTACTGTCTGCATCCACATTAAATTTCTGCTTCCTTAACGGAGTTGGTAATTTTCTGATCATAACTGTCGGTTGTAGATTTGGATTTGTTGGCGTCGCTGAAATAGGGGTGCAAAGACTTAGTAGTTGTTTTCTGCCAACATATTGCTACACGGTGGTGTAGTAGTTTTGTTCACCTAACCGTTGTTTGTATCACCTCAAAATAGTCGAGATAGATATGGAGTTATACAAAATGCGTTCCAAAGTAAACAGGACTTTAAAATAAAAGAACAAATGGTTTTTTCGGCAAAATCAATTTATTATGTTCAAAATAGTCTCCTGCTTCAATACAGCTTTTTGCACGGTCCAAAAGCATGTCCAACGGGTGTTTTAGCTAGTTGGCCGGTATAGCTGCTAGCATGCCGGTGCAAGCCTTTTGAATGGCATCTACGTCTGCATTTTTCCGAAAAGGAAGAAGTCGCATGTTTTCATATTTCTGCGGAACATGCCGTGCACACACCTTTCGTAAGCCCAAATTTTCGGTCAAAATGCAATAAATCGATGTTTTGGAGATGTCCAATTCCATTTCCATGAATTTCAATGATGATTTCGGCTGATTTTTGATGAATTCACGCACAGTTTCGAAGGAAATTCCGGTGATCACGGATTTTGATTGACCTCACGACCACTTAGAAAACGTTGAAACCACTAGTGCACTCTGCTACGTGATAGGCAATCATCGCCATAAACTTGTTTCATCAATTGAAACGTTTCGGTAAAAGTTTTACCAATTTTATAACAAAATTTAATGTTGGCTTTTTGTTCGAAGCTCGCTTTCGCACCAACAACACAAACATACTGACACTTAAAACGTAATAACTTTACTTCCAATCGATGAAATGTCATGAAATTCTCACTGGACGATCGATAAAGATAGCAGATTCAAATGCAACAGTCGCCATATAGATGACGCCACCAGGGGGCGCTAGATTCATAAAGTCCTGTTTATTTTGGAACGCACCTTATATATATATAAATGATCAAGGCGATCAGACGAGTGTCCCTCCGTCCGTTAAGTCATATCTTGATGAAACTTGGTACAAAAGAAAAAGTGAGGACAAATTCCTAAAGGAGCGTGATCCGACCACTGTAGTGTCATTAGTAGGCATTACATTAAGATATAGATTTGTAATTTGACACATGTGATGGCTTTAAAGGAGCCGTAGTCAAAATTGGACAATGGGCATATCATCTCTCACTTTTAGTAAAATCAAATATCTTAGGCCCTAATCGACCGATTGCAACCAAATTCGGCACTTAACATTCTTTTTCTTTCACTTTTCAAACTAACTAATTTTAGTTAACTCCTACACAAAATAAAGACTGAGACAAACATTTCCTATATGATACTATTTTGCATGCCCCACCTACTCCGGCCGCTATGAAACGGGCCACCGAAAACATTTACTTCTACTGATTGATTGTGTTTAAGTTTACTTTGGAGTGTCTTACTAGTAGTTGTGACGTCTTCTTCGGTAACAGCTGTTTTAACTGTATCCTTTTTATTACGTATATTATCCAATATCCTGTTCTCTTTTACATTCAATTCCGAAATAATTTCAGTTAACTCCGATCGTACTTCTTTTAGGGCAGCTCGTGATTGAGGCACTTTGACACTGCGAATTTGAGTAAAACATTCCTCAATGGCTTCTAAACTTCGTTCTTCTTTAATATTTGATACGTTTTTGTTCTACAAAAATTTTAACATTTAAGTTTTCATTTAATCTGATATTAATATAAAGTATGTATTACCTCATAAATAGTGGGGAGGCTTTCGTCTATTACTAGTGGTTTCTCATCATCATCGTCATTTGCGTCCAATTTGTCCAATTCCTCTGCAATAGCTTTTAATGGCTGCCCTTCTTTGGGAATATTTTTGTCCCGCATTTCATTTTTTACTAAAGCTATAAGTAACTGTAATTGTTTGTTACTGAGTTTTAATTCAAGCAATTTCCCAAATGGTATATTCAACAATTGTTGAATACTTTTAACATTAAATTCAGATAATTTTTCTATCTGTTGTTCCCTCAAAAAGCTTAAATCCTTTCGAAATTGAAAGGTTATTGGCTTGGAATTTGTCTTCAATGGTATTTTAATTTCTGGAACTAGATTAATCTGATCCGTTGCAATTTTTGCATTGTCCTTCAGGCAATTTTTCATATCCACTATCACTGCAAAACAAATTAACACATATTGTTTACATTTTACACTTAAAATTATTTATTTACATAATAAAAAATAGCTAGTTTCGAATTTGCGATCGATGTTGATAGTAATTGGTAATAGTAGGGGAGCCCAAGAGGGGATTTTTGCAGTTACTTAAGCGTGTCAGAAAACTATATGGGGAGAAAGATTGCACCTTTTTATGTACCCCTGCCAAATATGAGCCCTTAATATGGAGGCGTGCGTTGGGGGGGGTTCGTCAGATTAGAGAAAAAAAATCGATCCTTCGGGAAACTCGAGCGCGTCAGATTAAGAGATGGTAAATTAAATACATGAAGACGAGTGTATATTTCAATATTCTGACAGTTTGAGGGTGGCTTAGAGAAATAGCAGGGTGACAAATCTGTAAAAAAAAAAACGTCACCTTGAAATACTCGAGCGTGATAGATTTTTTTTTCATTTTAAAGGTAATTCTGTCAGAATCACGAAAATCATATAATCTGACAATTTCCGTGGGGCGATACAGGTAAAATCGTCGACAAAAGGTCCGCTTTTAATTCGTTTTTTTTTTTGCTAACAAAGTCGTCGTTTTTTTTATAATCAATCTTTCTAACATCCATTGCAAAAATGAGTGACGTTAGTGTAAAATGTGTTTTCTGTGGCGAAGAAATTTGTGGAAAATTCAAAAAGTTTACTCCACAAACTTTAAATAAATGTATAACTGTTTTGGAGTATCGCAAAGTGAAGCCGGTTGTCAGGAAATCGAGCAACGTTTATGCTACCCTGCCGATCAGAGCTACAACAACATTTACTGCGAACGAAATATATTGCGTGTTTGTGGAGGAACGCGCACAATCGTATTCTCACGGAGTTGTCCCCAACAGATTACGGATGGAAAGTTGGAGCCGACTTGGTTTGTTGGAAACCAACTTCCTGAAGCGTACGAGGACATCGTCATAACACCTAATATTTTAGGAGATACTTCTAATGCAGGTAAGACTTTTTTGAAGACTATACTGTCATAAAAGAAGTAAAAAATTGTAAATTCAAATTTTTTCTTGGTTACAGAAATGCAAAATGACGAGGAAGCTCAAGAAGTGGAAACCAATTTCGACGATGACTCGAATGACGAAAATTTACATATTTTTTTTGTATTTTATTTTTTCTATTTTCATATTAATAAATTATTAAATTTTCTATACATATATATGTAAACAGAATTCTTCCACTTTTAAATCGTCAGATTAACGATATGCCTCTATATAATTGTCAGATTATCTTTTGGGAAGACTCTGACATCAAGTTCATTCCACTGTATAAAAATCTGACGCGCTCGAGTATCTCAAGGTCACCTTTTTTTTTACAAGTTTTAAAATCAATAAATGACTTTTGTCCACGTCGAAATTGTCAGAATATTAAATGGTACACTTTTTAGAGGTTCATTAACATTCGCTTAGAAAATCTGACGCGCTCGAGTAACTTATTTTTTTTTTTTTTTTAACCTGTCATTACGGCCTTCAACCCTGACTTGATTGTCAGATTAATATATATCGACTATCAGAAATACAATGCGCGTATATACCATAAATGACTGACGCGCTCGAGTATTTTCATGTGACTGTTTTTTTTTTTACATTTTTGACACCAATTTCCCGCTCTTCTCCCCACTAAAATGGAAAACTTCACCTAGACTTTCTTTTTTTTTTAAACGTTATCTTGACAATATAGTAAGTCTCCATGACGCTCCAGTAACTGCAAATTTAGCACTCCGGGCTCCCCTACTATAAACAAAATATAGAATTACTTTCTTTGACATTATTAAATATGTATTTTCAAGAAATATTTTTGAAAACGAGACTAAAAATAATCTACTTACAGTATTATGTGAGTTATTTTAATGTCAAATGATATTTGGTATTAAATTCATAAAATTAGCCCTTACATTGCTTTTACAGTAATACATATGTATGTATATAATATCATGTCAATTCTCATTTTTTCTTTTTTGCACAGATTATTTTTTAAATTTGTTTTTGGGTAGGAAAAGCCCCTACTTCCAAAACAACCATTTTTAATCATTACTGTTAAAAATTTAATTTGTAGTTACTATTAAAATATTAATTATCTATGCCATAAATTACCTTACCTTCTTTATTTTCTGTTGTACTTTCACATAAAACCCCAATAGAAACACCCATAGGACTGAATAATGCAGAAGTTGTTGATATTTTTCTCGAGTGGGACGTTGCAACACCTCCAGGGGTTTTTAACGATATTCCACCGCTTTGTTCAACAGACATTGTCACAATTACGCCTCTACTACGTTGTAATTGGCCCCTTGTGTCTACTTTAGTTGGAAGTTTTTTGCATATTTGTGCAGTTTTCCGGGCACGCAATTTTTTCACAATTCCGGTACCTACGACCTTATCGACTTTTGAACTCGCTGGCATTGTTTAGGTTCAAACTTTTCAAATATATTTAATGAACCTACGTAATTAATAATCCGATCAATTGTAAAACGACGCCAATTTATCCCAAAAAGTAACGGTGCTTGTGCAAAAATATTTAGGAATTAAAAATGCCAATCGATAACTTCATTTATTAATCGAAATTCAACAAGTGCCTAAAAGTCTCCGAAAAGCATACAACTCATTACAAAGTCCATATACAACATAAATGTACAAACTCCAATCGTGTGTGTCGAAAAGCCTTACTTTAAGAGCAAATTATAATTTTTTATACTATGAAGATTCAGACACGCGTTACTGTAAGCGTGGAATTCATTAAAATAGTTGATAAGCTATTTTAGTGTAAATTAAATATATTTCAATGAAAATTTGTTTAATATACCAATTTTCATTTAATAATAATCGGCAACTCGCCACAATAACTGTTATTTTAATTCTTTGTTGTAAACCAATCCGAAGTCACCAAAATCGATAAGTATAATAATTCACTCAGCAAGTGACGACTATCAAAACTAGCATACGTTTATAGAATTTGCTAGGAAACTAACTTGTGTACCTAAATACACGCGTTCAGCGGCGCGTCTTTTACCGCTTAGCGTTAACGCGAACGCTCACTTAAATTTTAAAATTAGTATAAAAGAAATTAAATGGAAAACGAATTATTATAGCATTAAACATCGCGTGATATTTTTCTGAAATATTATTAAGCTAAGTTACGGCATACAAAAATATGTGTAGAACGTCTAAGTATTTCAAAAGTGTTATTTATTAAAAATAAATTCAATCCTTTGAAGCTAATTCCCTTATTAGACACGAAATAAAGCTACACTAGGAAGAAATATTAGTTAAAGTGAAGAAAATTTAAAAAATTAAATGTTATAAAAATTCAAAAAAAAAAAAAAATACTCTAAAAACTTATCAAAGACAAAAACCTTCCAATAATATTACATCTTTTTGATTTATACATTTCACTGTCACAACTGGCGCCAAAAACTGTTTCGCGTGCTAGAGATAGCAGAAAGTTGTAAACTTCGAATTGTTTGCATTGGATCGTCAACATTGAATATAATTTCGTTATATATAATTATAAATAAAAGCAATGGCGGTAATTAATTATAATCGTTAGCCTTACATTCTTTACATATGCATTTTGCAGGATCAAGTGAGTTCTCCTCCTCCAGCGACGCCTAGCGATGTTGACCGACGTGAATTGCGTGCTGCTATGACTTCGCCCGTTGGTGATTTTGAACCATTCGAAAATGAAGATGAAATCCTTGGCGATCAAACTATACGAGACGAAGAGGAGGAAGATGGTGAGGAATTGTTTGGGGATAACATGGAGAACGACTATCGTCCTATGCCAGAGTTGGACCACTACGATCCCGCAATGTTGGACGACGATGAGGATTTCTCAGAGTTGTCTCAAGGCGAGCGACACGCAGCTGAAGCTGAAATGCGAAAGCGTGATCGCGCTCTGGGTATACATCGGGATGATCGTGATCTGGGTTTTGATCACAGTGATGACGACGATGATGTCGGTCCACGCGCGAAGCGCCGAGCTGCAGAAAAAGCAACCGAAGGCGAAATGGAAGATGCAGAAATGATAGAATCCATAGAAAACTTGGAAGATACAAAAGGACATTCAACAAAAGAGTGGGTCAGCATGCTTGGACCTCGCACGGAAATTGCTAATCGTTTTCAGTCTTTTTTGCGCACATTTGTTGACGAGCGTGGTACTTACACATACAGGGATCGTATTCGTCGGATGTGCGAGCAAAATAAGTCGTCATTTGTGGTGTCTTATACGGATTTAGCTAATAAGGAGCACGTATTGGCATATTTCCTACCTGAAGCTCCTTTTCAAATGCTAGAAATATTCGACAAAGTTGCAAAAGAAATGGTTTTATCTATTTTCCCTACTTACGAACGAGTAACAACTGAAATTCATGTCCGCATATCAGAGTTACCTCTTATAGAAGAATTACGTACCTTCCGCAAACTACATTTGAATCAGCTTGTGCGCACTTTGGGTGTGGTTACTGCAACAACTGGAGTGTTACCTCAGCTTTCAGTTATAAAATATGATTGTGTAAAATGTGGTTACGTTTTAGGACCATTTGTACAATCACAAAACACTGAAGTAAAACCGGGATCTTGCCCAGAGTGTCAAAGTGCTGGACCATTTTCGGTAAGCTATTGGTTGAATTTTTTTCCAAATAGTATGTAAACTACTTCGTTAATTTAATTAGATCAATATGGAGCAAACGCTTTATCGCAATTACCAAAAGATTACTTTACAAGAATCACCTGGTCGCATTCCCGCTGGTCGTATACCGAGAAGCAAGGACGTGATTCTTTTGGCGGATCTATGCGATTTATGTAAACCAGGCGATGAATTGGAGGTGACTGGTATTTACACGAACAATTATGATGGTTCTTTAAACACAGAACAAGGGTTTCCAGTTTTCGCTACAGTTATTATAGCGAATCACATTGTAGTAAAGGACAGTAAGCAAGTCGTACAGTCCCTTACGGATGAGGATATAGCAACTATTCAGAAACTAAGTAAAGATCCGAGAATCGCAGAAAGAATTATCGCTTCAATGGCTCCTTCCATATATGGACACGAATATATTAAACGTGCTTTAGCCTTGGCACTATTCGGTGGAGAGTCTAAAAACCCCGGTGACAAACACAAAGTTAGAGGTGATATAAATTTGCTCATATGTGGTGATCCCGGAACAGCAAAATCACAGTTTTTGAAATACACCGAAAAGATAGCTCCACGCGCTGTTTTCACAACTGGACAAGGTGCCAGTGCTGTAGGTTTGACTGCCTACGTTCGTCGGAATCCAATATCACGTGAGTGGACTTTAGAGGCAGGAGCTTTAGTGCTGGCCGATCAAGGCGTATGTCTTATTGACGAGTTTGATAAAATGAATGACCAAGATCGAACATCCATTCATGAAGCCATGGAACAGCAGTCAATCTCAATATCAAAAGCTGGTATTGTAACCTCTTTACAAGCGCGTTGTACAGTCATAGCGGCTTCCAATCCAATCGGCGGTCGATATGATCCGTCGATGACCTTTTCGGAAAATGTCAATCTTTCAGAACCAATCCTCTCACGTTTCGACGTACTTTGTGTAGTAAAAGACGAGTTCGATCCGATGCAAGATCAACATCTAGCTAAGTTCGTAGTAAATTCACACATAAAACACCATCCATCAAGTGAGGAGTATGTAGAAGATTCCCAGCCAACGGGAGTGGCTGAAATACCACAAGATCTTTTGCGTCAGTATATTATTTATGCCAAGGAAAATGTGCGCCCTAAACTCACGGTTAGTAAAGAGAAATTACATAAAACTAATTTCATTGTTAAATTCTCATTTTTTATATTATTTGATAGAATATTGATGAAGATAAAATAGCGAAAATGTATGCACAACTTCGCCAGGAGTCTTTTGCTACCGGTTCGTTGCCAATAACCGTAAGGCATATAGAAAGTGTAATACGCATGTCGGAAGCACATGCTCGTATGCATTTGCGTGAGAATGTTACTGAGGCTGATGTTAGCATGTCTATACGCATGATGTTGGAGAGCTTCATTGAAGCCCAAAAGTTCAGTGTAATGAAGAAAATGCGCACAGCATTCCAAAAGTATCTTTCTTTCCAAAAGGATCACTCAGAATTGCTCTTCTTTATTCTTCGACAATTAACACTCGACCAACTAGCCTATATTCGATGTAAAGAGGGACCTTCGGCAACGCATGTGGAAATAATGGAACGCGATCTCATTGAGCGGGCCAAACAATTGGACATTTTTAATTTAAAACCCTTCTATGATTCTGAAATTTTTAAACAAAATGGGTTCTCCTACGACCCGAAACGACGAACAATTCTACAGATAGTCACAGAAGCCGCTGTGTAATCATTCCCATTTAAATCATGTTTGTTATACTTTTAATGACTTTACGTTCTATTTCATCGTACCATGCCTGGCACCTTCAGGTCCATCATTATTTTAATGCATAGTTTTTATTACATGTATCCAGCGATAAACTCGCACTTCAAGTACAACTATAAATAAAGTTATATCTTTTACAAAGGAAATTGTAAAACTTTATTAATTTAGTAACAGATTTGTACCTAAAAATAAGGTATGCATTTTCAAATTATATTGATGTGCGTCTAATCCTCAATACCCATTTCTTTATCGAAATCCTCCTCAGAAATTTTATTTCTTTTCAGCCTCTTAAATAGACGTATATCGTTAGCAAGTTCATCTAAATCTTCTTGTGTATATTGGGGCTTCCTTTTCTTTGTTTTATCGCCTGGCGCCCCATTTTCGATTTTTCGCTGCTTCTTAGCTTTTCTTAGTTCTTTTTTAGTTTTTGAATCCATTTTCGCCTTCTTTGTTTGTTCCCAGGCTTCCGTACGCTTTTTGAACTTTTTCTTCCCCGGCCATATACCACTTTCTTCATAAACCTTAAGTTTTTCTTGCCGTATTTTTTCCTTTTGAGGATTCTTATAGCATAATTTTGATATATCTACATCACATTTCGGTCCAATAAAACTCGTTGTTTCACAATTCTTCAATTCTGGCATGCGTGGCATTTGAAGTAATCCGTAAGCTGTAGCTACTCTTCCCAAATCCAAATCTTTTAAACGCAAAATTGCATTACATTCATGCTTTGTGTATGCCTGGACGTGTGACACGAAGGCACGAGTTCCTTTATCAAAAACATCTTTATCCTTTAACTGAAAATATAGAAGCGTTTTAAAAACGCACAACTCAATGCTATAATAAATCCCTGTATACTCACTTGCAGGGAATGTAGTTTTTGTAGAGTTTGCTCCAGTTCTTCGCTTTTGTGATTGACATCTTGTAATTCGCTTAGTTCAACTTTTTGATTTATCTTTAAAAATGTAATATAAGCATCTTCTGTTGGCAACAGATATACTAAAGCATTGCCTTCGTTACCCTGTCGAGCTGTACGCCCTACGCGATGTACAAAACTACTTGCATTTGCTGGCGGATCCCATTGGACCACCCAGTCAATTTCAGGTACATCTAGACCACGTGCTAGCACATCAGTAGAGAGTAATACCGCGTCCGGCGCCTGTCTGAATTTTTCCACAGTAATTTTGCGTTTATTTTTCATTTTGCCATGTATTCCCAGTATACAGCGATTAGGTAGAAAATGTGTCATGATTGTCATCCAGTATTCCACACATGCACAAGTAGGAAAGAAAACCATAACTTTTCCATGAGAAGCAAGTGGTGAGCGTAAGAAATGTAGAAGAGATAAAAACTTTTCCTCAGGCTGTACGATTTTATAAAAATTTTGCAATTTTATTGGTGTGCTAATGCTGGATTTTTCTTTAACCGAAACTCGAACAGGATTCCTTAGTCCGGCACGAATAAGATCTGTTACTTCAGTAGTTTGAGTTGCGGAAAATAATCCCGTACGACGTTGTCTAGGTAAATAATTAAGAATGTTGTTAATAGTTGCTTTGAAGCCCAGATCAAGTAATCGGTCAGCTTCATCAAGCACCAGCAATTCCTGTATTGAAAAAATAATTGTTTAAAACATATAAACATTACTTGATTATCTATGTGATTTACCAAACTTTTTACCCTGCCGGCAAGGTTAAGATCACCTTTTCTCTCAAATAAATCCTCCAATCGACCTGGCGTACATATTAAAATACATGGGTTGTCTTTTTTAATCGCAGAAATGTCTTCCTCTATGCTGCTGCCTCCAACGACCAATTTCTGACGGAAATAATTCAATTCTTTTTTTTGCAAAAATTTCTCTAGAACTTCAGATATCTGAAAGGCAAGTTCCCGCGTTGGTGATATAATTAGCGCACCAATTTCTTTGGACGTCCAAGGGGTATCAATGTGACGATTTTGTAACATCTCTAACATAGGTACCAAAAAAGCTAGTGTCTTCCCGGAACCTGTCACTGCTTCGACACTGACATCTTTTCTTTGAAGCAGTAACGGTATTGAAGCACTCTATAAAAATGTAAAAGTAAATAATCGGGAGAAAATTTTATTTAATAACCCTTACTTGAACCGGTGTAGTCCTCTTAAATCCTAAGCTTTCAATTACTTCGAGAACTGGTGAGGAAAGAGATACTTTTTCTAGGTCGGTCCATTTTCTACGAGCCATTGAAATGGATTTTTCCACTTTTCTATATTGTTTATTCAAAAAAATTCAATATGTTTCTGATATTTCACTGGATAGTTATTTATTTGGTTTTGTTTTGGTTTCAAAAACCACGTGCTTAAGAGTTGCCAAGTGTTTTTCGGCATTTATTTTTAAGAACAAAACTTTTTAATCCTCCTTTGTGTGCTATAAAAATATAAATTGAAACTTATAATAAAGGTGGTTAAAGTTTTGTAGTCAATGGTATTAAAGAGAACTGATTTCTAGGTAAATGTCTTTCTAAATGCAATTTATAGAAAATAACTGACTACATCCCACTTGTAGCATAAATATATTTCAATTCGAAAATTCTCTAAAGCAACTAATGAGATATTATACCCTATTTCCGAATTCAAATCCACAGAGTTGAATTGAAGTTAAAGTAATTAACGTCAAGTCAACCAACTAGCTTTTTGTATTCCGAACTTCAACTATTTTCAGTTAATATTTTATTAGTGTTGGTGTTTTGTTACAATGACAAAACTATTTAGGCCTAAACTAATGTATTGCCACATATCAAAAAGCCTTCTTAATCCTAAAACGAACTAAGTCAAATGACAAGCCAAGTTTAAGAGATTTTAACTTTGGAGATAGCCATAATCGTTAAGGAGGATGTAAATATTATGAACATTGCTCCAATATTTTGATTTTACTTAAAATATATGTTTCTAGGAATTACAGATTGTATAGACTTTTTAAGTTTGAATCATTTCCCACGTTTGCTTAAATATATTTTAACTGTTTCCATATTGTAGCTTGCCTTGTCTAGTTGCGGAATTTTTCTCCAAGGTTCAACAAATTTTTCTTCTTTATATAGGTGTGTACAAAAGGACTTATTAAAATAGTTTAAAATAACATACAAAATAGTTTATTTATCCGATGTCATTTTATATTAATCTTTCACAAATAAACACCGAAATGTTTCATTTCCCTAACAGTTGTAGTTGTTTGGTTACTAGTTAATCCCACCGGTACATAATTGAAAATTCGACAAAACTCCTACTTCAATCAGATTGCAGTTAAGTTGAAAGCCGTAATAAGAGCTTAATATTTCATTTTAGCTACATTCATTGTATAAAAATAAAAACCATTATCTCGCTATATCGCTAATTACTTTTCATTTGTATCACCTTGTTATTGAAATGAACTTGTCAAAATACACATCTTTTACATTTCGTCTGTGTTGAATTTTTGACGTCAAAAGCAAAGATGGCGTTGATGGGTGCGCACGGTTGTTAAATTTCGTCGGATTTTATTTTTCAAAGAATCTGGGCTAATAATTAATTACAAAATAGAAGAGTGTATTTTAAACGTTTGCCCACAACCGCGATCAAGTAATGTGACTTTATTACAAGTTATAATTCGTGTATTTTAATTCTAATACATGTTACATCAAAACTCGATTCAAGACGTAGTGAGAGAAAAATTACGATTCAGTTTTTCTGTGTATACGTGAATGGGGAAAAAATTTGCAACACCCTAAGAAGATTCCTCGGAATAATGGATTGAAAAAATAATCCTATTAAAATATAAGTGCCAACCGTTTATCTATTATATATAAGTGCTGTGTTTTGATTTGAAAGTATGTATATTTAAATTGTGTTTGGTTTTAAATTAATGTTTCACATATAAAATATTTATATATCCAAAATAAATACTGAGACTTGGTAACCGATCTTCATACGGAAACACCCTTTACCAACAATTTGCAATTGCGTATTTGTGTGTGTATTTACTTTGGTTAGGCACAAGGACGAAAGGGATACATATTCATACAAGAAGTAAAGAAATATCTGCATTAGTACTCCGTTGTTGATGAAATCCACGAATTTAAGTTAACAAATTATTTGGGAAATCTTCAGACCATTGCATTTCACTTCACCTTTAGGCTTAACCAATAGGATGCACAGGACATAGTAACACACTCCGTAAGTAGATTTTAGTTGGGGCAGATTCGCTACATTCATTTGTGACCTCGCTATGTTCATTCATGAACACATACAAATAAATTTCACTACGCTTTTATACGCTTATTCGTATTTACCACCTAGTTCTGACCTCACCACGGCTGTTAAAACTTTTTTGGATTGATTTCTTTGATCTGTATCTTAGTAGATCCTTATAAACAATTTAATAAAAAAAAATAAAGTTATGTTAAATATATGCATATTTTTTAAATTCGTACACTTTTATAAATGCTAATAAAACGGTAATTTTTTTTTTTTATTTCATTGTGTTGTTCTTGACGTTGTAGCATTCTTCGAAGTTACAAACCTTAAATTGCAGAATATTTGTATGTGTACATTTATCCATTGTAAAGTAAAAAGTAATCATATTTGGGAGAAATGTAATTTGGATTTCTATCTGCATACATATGTATGTATATGTCAATGGTTTCAGTATTGGCACATTTAGATAACCTAAATATACCTACGCAAAAACATATATATGTATGTATGTATGTACACATATCATTCCTATGATGCATAATGCTCTTGCAACATGTTGCTGAATAATATAAAAGTTTTGATCACCTAACGGTTGTAGATATCACCTAAAACTAACCTAGATAGCTACAGGGTTATATATACATATATACATGATAAGGATGGCGATAAAAGTCGAAATGAATGTCTGTCTGTCCGTCCGCCCGTGCAAGTTGTAATTTGAATAAAAGTTAAGATATATTGATGAGACTTGGTATAAATGTTTCGTAGCTAAAAGTAAAGCGGAGTTCGTAGAAGAGCATAATCAGAACACATAAGTAAGCACTAAAATAAGATATTGAACTGTAATTTGGTAAAATCAGTAGCAAAGGGCACCTGTGGTCTGAAAATAGCTTTAATATATTTACATACATGCATATATATGTATACAGCTACAAAAGCCAAATTCGCTTAAGACAATTCTTTTAAGAACTATTACCAACAGTGTGAAAATGAAAAGTAATGAAATCGGATAACAACTCAACCCACTCCCCATATAACGGTACTTACTGTTAAAAACTACTTGAATTTACAATTTTAAATTCCATTTGATTCTTTCACTTTCCAGTACACAAAGCAACAAGCAATTAATATAACGGTATAGATTTTTGCACGAATAATGCTTGTAGAGTATGCCACTTATGACTAAAAATTGCCCAAATCCAACCAAAACTGTTCAAGCCCCTAGGTAACGAATATTTGGGCACTTATATAATTGACTTTCAATCGAAAAAGTGAAAAAAAAATTATGGGATATATAATTGGAATTCAAAGAAAATCCTTTCCTGATAATAGTATTCCTGCTCCTTAAATATGGGTTGAATCGGTCAATACCTCCTTAAGCCCTCATATACCTAATTTCGAACTTCCGGGTGACTTTATACCCAATACATCAGCCAACGTGTGAATTATTTTAAAAAAATTGAGAGAGCATGTTTTTCCTTGCCAGTTGAAGGAGTAGGCAATCGGTTATACTCGAACTTCGCTTTTCCTTACTTGTTTCTAATAAAAGTTTTGTTATACTCTAATACTTTTTTGTGGGCACTCTTGTCACCACGTAACTTTTTTTTATACTGTAATTAGTAAAATAAGATTTTTATCCAACATAACAAATTAAAAGTGTTCCTCCTCCGTTACACAATAAATATGCATAATATAGGGCAAGCCAATGACTGTTGGGAATGTGATGTTTTTCTATTGCAAACGAACTATTATCAACTAGAATATTTAAATAGGAGATAAGAAAATTTATATAAGGAGGTGTAGGTATTTTATCTGAGAGAAACTTGCAACGGTTGCCGTTTGGTTTTTCGAGCTAAAAGTACAGTGGAGTATGAAAGTAAACAAGAAATAGAGGAACAACAAACGTGATAATCTAGCTACAGGTAATGATGTCACCCATTGATTTTTTCTTTTTCTTTGACATATTTTCATTTTGCTTTGCTTTAAGAGCTTTAAAATACTATAACGCTAATATCTTTGGATGCTCTAAATTGGAGTTATGTTATACCCCATTTGATAAAAGGCGATTTAAAACAGTTTTTTTGTTTGGAAACTTGAGCTAATTCTTATATTTGAGAAGTTTGATGGGAGTATATCTATATGCATAACGTCACCTAAATGCAAAATAACTTATGATCAAAAAATTAAAAATTAAGTGTTTCATTGATTACGATCCGCTACTTCAAATTACATACAAATAAGTACATATGTCCAAGATTTTAAGGTTCTGCTGTTAGATATTACCCATTTTAACCACTATTTAAGTTTTGTTTCTCTCACGTTCCATTTTATAACATGTTTAATTCTTTCCCTGTGAATTTCCGAAAATGTTGTTACGTTAATTTGCATTTTAGGTGACGATATATAGTATATATAGATAGAGAGTTATTTTATGGTTCTATTGGTGAAAAATTTTAGACTTGTTAGAGCTTTGAAAAAATTCACATATTAGTGGCAACACTACAGCTCATTGTCGTCGGCCAAATTGGAAATGGTTTTCATTTCATTTGCGAACTAAAATCATATAATCAACTAATATTTAGTGGAATAGGCTTTGTTTTGGATACTGGCAGTAAATCTTCGAATAATGGTGTCCATCTTGAAAGGCCGATTTTTGCTAAATTTCTTTCCCTGTATAATAAAACAACGTTGATCATTTGATATGATTTTCTGACGTAACATATTTAAAAGTGGTGAATTTCTGTTTGCTTCTAGTTTTCAAACTGAACGTAGGGACTTATGTGATATTTAAAAGTAACAGTTTTTAATCGTAATAGGTGTTGGATATTTTAATTAAAATGCTCAAAATTATTGTTTTTACCGATTTGGCTAAAATGTCATAAAAAACACTAATTTTGAGGTGCTCGTACTGGAATAAGTTGGGCATACCTTAATCCCTGACACTAATTTAAAAATGTCTTAACACGTAGAATTTCTGCAAAACATTTGTGTTCATAATAAAAATGGTTGTAAGTGTTTAAAATGCTAAAGCCCGAAAATTCCGCTTATTAAAAGAGTTGAAGAAAGGGTGTAGAGGTCAAACCACCAACAGCAGTGCAGGAAGTTCACATAAGTTAAATAAAAACACAATTACTAAAATGACGAACAAAGCTTTTCTTATATGTTTGGCTAGTGCAGAAAAAATGGACGATTCATATTCTCCTGAAAACAGCGAAAAAAAGGATACCAGGGAAGGGCATCAAGGAAAAAATGTAACTATTATTTAGGACCCCTAACTTCATTTTCATTTCTTACCGTGCAAGATGAAATTTGTGTTTGTATGTCCAAATGATGTTATGGAAAGATTGGGCTTTGCACATAATCCGAATCCGGGTGTATTCATAAATAGGCTTGATGGCGTTCTTGCTTCATAATGGGAATGAAAGACTTACTGACTCGAACGAAACGTACGATTCAGATTCTTAATTTAATAAACTGTGGTGCTTACAAGTGGCAAATATGTGGTGACCTAAAAGTCATAAAATTGTTTCTAGGACTTCATGGTAGATTTACTCAGTATGGCTGTTATGGCCAGGGAAACAACAACAAGCCATTATAAAGTAGGCCACGATTACGTAAAGAATATGGCTCTTATTGATCCCAAAGTTTTACTTAATTATTTCCG
This sequence comes from Bactrocera zonata, assembly GCA_037783105.1. Taxonomy (NCBI): domain Eukaryota; kingdom Metazoa; phylum Arthropoda; class Insecta; order Diptera; family Tephritidae; genus Bactrocera; species Bactrocera zonata. The sequence continues at coordinate 764,928 of JBAWJQ010002508.1, read as the reverse complement.
AAATGGAAGATTTTTGCAAACCTGAAGAAAAAGCAAGCAATTTTTTTAAGCAGATTGAAGGTGATGCAAAATAAACTTTTATTAATGATACTGAATCTCCCCTGACACCACTCCATTGTGAATGTAATTATAACTATAAATGCAATCTTTAAGATTTGTTGAGTAGTGTAATTGGGCGCCCTCTAACTAATTCAACGAATTTCCGATTATACAGGGTGGGCCATATAAAATTTTAAATTTAAAAAGTCAATAAAAAAAAACGGCTTGATATTTTTCAATGGTCTAACATTTATTTAAAAGGTTGTTTTATGAAATTTATTTGTGGAAAACAATTTCGGACAAATGATCACCACGGCTGAGTTTACGGTAGCTTATCCGATCCACCCAATTTTGGAGTACTATCTCGATGGTTTCAGGCCTTATGGCAGCTACAGCAGCTTGGATCTTGCACTTTAGATCTTGAATTGTTTCTGTATGGTTGGCGTAACATTTATCTTTAACAGCTCCCAACAGAAAATAGTCCAACGGAGTTAAATCGCAGCTTCTGGGAGGCCAATTCACATCACCTCTTTTGCTCATTATGCGATTGAAGATAGGGCGTAAAAGATTGAGTGTAGCGTTTGCTGTATGGTACGTAGCGCCGTCCTGTGTCCCAAATGCGACAATTCTGCTCTATTAACGTAACCATCGAGGTGGAAATAAGCCTCGTCCGAAAAGATGATTTTTCGGTAAAATTGACCATCCTCGGTTTTTTTTTTCAATATTTCCCAGTTTTCTTCTAGTGAATAGCGACCCATTTCGTAAATTATAGACTTTTTACTGAATATCTGTCACTTTCCGAATGGTATTTGACGTTTCCAATGTCAAAATATAGCAATTCAAATTTAACACGTTAGATGGCCCACCCGTTATATCCCCATATTTTAAGTTGTTTTTTTATTACGGCCAACTTGACATCATTGTCGAGGTATAAGAAAACATTTTTATACATCTTTTTCTATGCCGCAATGATAGACTAAAAATACAATTTTGGTGAAATTGCTGTTGCAAATAGATCATTTTTTAGCATTGAAGAATATTCCTTCTCGCACTGCTATTAATGTGAAGATAGCTGTACATATGCAGTCAAATATAAAAGGTACTTGTAGTCTCTTGTAAGGGTAACTAGAATACGATTAAATCAATAAGTAAAGTGATTGAAGCTTTTCAAGCAAGGTTAAAGTGATGCTGGAAAAGTGGCCAAATGACTAAACTGTGTCACCACTAGTTTATTGCCCCATTGTCATGTTCAATAAAAATACGTATCTTTCAGTGCGAATTTCTTTTTAATACGCCATAAATTATAAATCAATAGTGATTTAGGGAGGGATTTCCTTTTAAACACTTTCAAACGTGTATGTACTTCCTTTTCAAATTGAATCCGGACTAACAAACGAAACTACATTTTCATTTTAATAAAAATATTTGTTATTGCCGTAAAAGTATGCCTCTTTTCAAAACTTTTCACTAATTTAAAGAAGGTTGTACCAATCTAGGGGAAAATATTTGTATCGATTCGATTAGCGCACTTAGTTTATATGGACCAGTCCGGGTCATTTATGATCATATGTATGGATGAGTTTTCCTATTAGAGTTCAGTTTATTAATGCTTCTTCGTTTATCTCTTTTAGATTTTGGATATTTTTACAACAAATGATGTTAAGTAATTTTCGATTTCTCTTGCTTTTTTTGTTTTGCTTTTAAGTTCAATGTAACCTCTTTCTTTTTCGAGTTTTTCGAGTTCGAATTGGCAATGCAGTAACTATTTTAATTCTTATTTACTGACATACATTACTATCTATTATTAGACTTTATTTGTATATAATGTGATTACAAATGTGGGAGTTTTTAATATGTATGTATGTATGTGCGTATAACTCGAACAATTGTATAGTTATTTGATGTATCCATGTACTTGTTTCTTATCAGATTTGAAATTCCTTTATCGCGGTGGAGGCGAAAATTCTTTTTTTGTTAAATGTATAAGTATATATTTTATATATAATTACAATAAGCGCACCGCATTTGTCGGACTTGTATCAGTATCACCTACTTGTCGAGCCTATGTACTACAATGACCAAAAAAAAAAAAAATAGTAAGACATTGTTCATAATTATAAGATTCTTAATTTATTCTTCAAAATCTTTGTCGTCCCCCTCGAAGTAATTCCCTTTGATAGGTTTTTCCAATCCCCGAAACAGTTGTTAAAGTCGATTTTGAATTTGACTCAAATAGTATTACAGTTTGGCCGGTCGGAAGGAATTCGGTGCATCACACCTCGATAATCGAAGAAAACTGTTTTTTTCTTCTTCGGTTTACCCTTGCAACCATATTCGGTCGATTTATCGTCTGTTTCCGGGTCGTAAGCATAGATTCAGTCTGATAGTCGGAAAGCATTGTTTCACGATGGTGTTTCACTTCTCTTAGGCCCAATTGATCTTTCAAAATGGTTTTTATTGATCCTTTCGATATTCTAACGATGCCAGCAAGATCTCTGACTGTTAATCGTCAATTCTTAAGCACCAATTCCTTTATCATATTGACGTGCTGATCATCAGTTTATGTTGATAGCCGCAATGAACGTAGTTCATCGTCAACGCGTTTTCGACCCTCTGAATTATTTGTACCAATCAAAAACACTTGTTCGAATCACCGAAGGCCTTTTCCAACATTATAAACATTGTAACACCAGAAATTTGATTTTCACACAAAATTTAATGTAACTTCTTTGTTGAATAATTTCAATCATAAAAATCGCTGAATGCATTTTATGTAGTTCAGAAAGACAAGCGTATTCTAAACACTAGTGATTATTTTGATGTGACAAATGTCACTGACAATCATACCAAACTCGAAAAAAATACGAATAGGGTTTCGGTCGAAATGTAAATTAAAAAGTTTTACTATTTTTGGCCCATAGTAACGGATTAACACCAAATTTTCAAAATAAATAAATATTTATCCATATTAATTGAGTGTCATGTAATCCAAATATTATGCACACCAAGATAAAAACGCTAACTTCGGTTGCACCGAAGCTAAAATAACATCTTTCACAAATAAAAAAAGTTTCCATACAAGAACTTGAGCGTGATCGTTCAGTTTGTATGATAGCTACATGCTATAGTGGGCTGATAGCGGGGGCTCGTAAATACATATGTAGCTTTTTGAAGAGAAAAAGAGGTGTGTAAAATTTCGAAGCGATATCTCAAAAACTGAGAGACTAGTTCGCGTATAACAATGTAATGCTGAAGGTATAATAATACACGACGGTTTAAATTGATATTTTCATTTCAAATAAGCTCTTTGGATATCCTCTACAACGCCAAAGTTTACCTTCGCCTTTTCAGTTTTGTGTTCTCAAAAGTGCACAAGTAAATTGTGTGTGTATGTACATATGTGTATGTGTGCACTTGTAAGATATAAACGACTAAATAAAAATGCCGTTTGTGACGTCAAAGAAGGTACATAAATAAGAAGTAAGAATGCACATAGCTATGAATTAAATGACGAATAGCGTTGCCATTCGAATTATTTTGCTTCAGAGTTTCTACAAAAGTTTAATAATTCTGAAAACCCAATCAGCAGTTCATTATTAAAAAAATGTTCTTAGTGTAACTCGCATCATAGACCTAGAAGAAAACTAAAAAAATGCCTATGATAGAAAAATGGAATATAAAATTAGTTTCACTTTCCATATACGGTTGAAAAAATGTTTTATACCAATATGGCATTATTGTTCACAAGTGATAATGGTAATGATATTGTAGGTCCGCTGTGTTGTCGGTTCATAAATGGATTTATCTATAGCTTTGAGAATTCAGTAAGCTGTTGTCGTTTAGCTATCAAATAAACGTAACTTACGTAAATATTTGTACACTCGAATGGCTGTTTACACTCTCATTGAGCTGGAAGAAATGCTGAAAACCTTTGTATACAATTCCATAAACTAGGAGACAGAAATTAGTAGAGAGCTAGCCCCGACGATGCCAAGCAGTTTTAAAACATTTTGGAGTAAGGAATTGTGGAGTGTGAGTGATTAAAAGCTACACATGTATATATTTGTAATAAATGCGTTTATCAGCACGGTTCGTATGCATACCCAAATAATTTGCTTGCAAACATGAATTCAGTGAATGAACGAACCTGTCATCCGTCTCCCTCAGACGACTCACGTACAGTGACAAAGCAGTGACGAATGATACAAATTGATTTTCCTTTCATTACACTCAATAGTAAGCGTAATGGATTTGTGCGGTCGGCTGCTGTTGGTCAAAATATTTTATCTATTCTAAATGTAAGCAAAAAGACAATCTTAAATTATATAGTTACCTAAGTTATTTTATCTTTCACGCATTTCGTTTTAAAAATCCGAAAAATTCTAATTGTAAATAATTATTATTGTGGAACAATGTAGTACATATTTGGTAGTCGAAAAAGTCTTTATTTCTAATCAAACTTCAACTTTTTTTTATATTTATAATGAACTTTAACGAACCAAATATGTAACATTTTGGTCGACCACTTTTTGCCATTTTTCTGCTAGAGACATTATTCCATCAGTGTAAAGCGTGTCTGGTTTCTTTCACAGGCTTCTCGTGAAGCCAATTTTACTCCATTAAGGGAGTTCTTCATTGACCAAAACAAACTGTAGTCCGATGGTGCAAGGTCAGGGCTATATGGTGGATGCATCAAAACTTCCCAGCCAAGCTCTCCCAGTTTTTGCCGAGTCATCAAAGATGTGTATGGTCCAGCGTTGTCCTGATGGAAGACGAATCCCTTTCTGTTGATCAGTTCTGGCTTTTCTTTCGATTACTTGCTTCAATCTCATCAGTTGTTGACAGTAAAATGTAGAATCAATCGTTCGACCAGGCTGGAACAACTCATAGTGGATGATTCCTTCCAAACCCACCAAACACTCAGCATAACCTTTCGAGGCGTCAATCTCGGATGTTTTTCACACATTATTGTCGTATTTGATCCACTTTTCGTCTCGCTTTACCATTCGCGTCAGAAATGGTTTGATTTCATTTCGTTTTAGCAAAGAATCGCAGATGTTAATTCGGTTGATTAAATTTTTCACAGACAATTAATGTGGTATACAAACATTGAGCTTCTTTTTGCAGCCAGTCTTTTTTAAAATGGTCCAAATGCGTTTGATGATGATGATGAATGTTAAGTTCCTTAGCGATGTCATGGTTATGTCGACCAGAGCAAGGTGTATCTTTCACATCGAAATTTTCAAAACGGAAGCGAGCGAACCATTCTTGAGCTATAGAAACTGATACAGCATCGTCTCCGTAAATTTCATTGGTGGCTTGCGTGGCATTTTTCCCCTTTTTATAGAAAAATTTCAAAATATATCGAATTTCTTCATTGTTTTCACTCATTTTTGAACAGCTGTAACTTTTTTTCAACTTCCCCAAATTAATTATTTAGTTAAAAGCTTAAAATCTGACCTTTCCAACACTATATGGTATGACACAATGTGATTGGTAGCCCTGGAGACCCCCTTAAGATTCTTTGTCGCGAATTTTTATTATATATTAACACCGATTACTGTTTGTTCTATTCGCAATTTTTTCAAGTTTATTTTTTGAGTCACCTGTGTACCAAATTGCATCCCAATATCTCTGAAGCAAAAACACTACTTTAAATTTAATCAAACTGACAAACTAATCGCCTTCGTTGAACCATTGATCTAGTTACTATAAAGTGTGTCAAAGTGTTGCAAAGTAAATAAAAAACTTAACTATTGTGAATAAGACTTGAAAAGTTTTTAGAAAACCATAGATAACTTCAAATAATTTCCTTTCTTTCTCAAAATGAAGTAGGCATTATATAATTAAAACTTATCTACACCGATATAGAAATGTAAGAATAAAAATATAGAATTCAATGTATGTATGTAAATGTGTATGTATTCAAATTATATATTAAATACATTAAAAGTATCGCGAATTTTATCAAATAACAGAGTAGCAGGTTTTTGACGTTTTTTTGCAAAATGAATGTATACCAACAAGTAATTCGCAGCAATTTAAAGTACTAATAGCAATTCGTTAACTTCAATTAACAATATGGAAATAATCACTTAAATGCATAACTTTATCGTTTTGCACTGATAACAATTGCAAGCAATACATTTCTTGAGTATAATTTCTGTGATACAAATGTAGGATGTCACTTGTTTACACCATGTAAGTGTCAATTACATACATACATACATACATGCGTACATGACAACAAATGACATTTCTATTATATTGTGCAGCGATGCATTTACATAAGTATGTATGTATGTGTAATCGTTGATTTTCAATGCAGTCGCCAGCTTTGATTAGTTTGTGTTTTCACATTATTTTTCTTGACTTACAGTTCATTAAGCTAGCTCATACGTATGTACTTACTCGTATGTAGTCTTGCGACCCATTCGCTAAGTTCAAATGTTATCAACCAACTATTGAGTATTGAGTGGAGAAATAAATTCAGTGGTGTGCTGCATTCAATATTCAGTAATGAACCTAACACTATTACATACATATGCACATACATACATATATGCTACATTAGTAAAAATTTCCAAATCACTTACATGCTTGAGAAAAGGAGAGTAATAGAAGGCACATAAAATTTGTGGGCCTTTTAGTTGAAGGCATGTTCCTCATTATTCTTATGCAAGAATACATTACATGTACAACAGGCCACATTATCAAAGATAATGTTAAGCATATTAAGTTTTATATTAACGCCACTGGAACAAAAATTCAAAAAAGTTAACAGAAAGGAGTTCAACGCAAAGGGACTAAGGGTGTTGGATCGACCCGAGTTATTTTTTCTCGGCGCGGCCGAATGCTGTTCATGCATTTTAATATTTAAGATATTGATCTGAAATTCTGCGTAATTCCTTTTCTCTCCAAGAAGCTTTTCCTTTGTTGGAATCGCCAATATCGGACCACTATAGCATATGTCTGCTATACGAACCGAACGATTACGTGAAGATTTCGTCGCCAGATTCGGCATAGAGAATTGTCAGAATCAAGGTTAAAATCTCGGAATAATATTTTTCCGATCGAACCACTATTGTCACATGGCTGACACACAAACTGACCGATCAAAATTCTGATCTTTTATGGAAACTTCTTTATTTGTGAAGGGTATTCTAGCTTCGGTGCAACCGAAGTTTAATTTTTATTGTTTAATTATAAACTGGCTTTGAATTAATGACTAACTATAACATGGATTACATCAATGCTCAAATAATACGGTCTTATGGGGAAATTATAGTTCCTTAGCTCAGGGATGGGCACATTAGCCCTCAGTGGCATTTTGCCCGTGCGGGCACGAGTGCACATTTTGAGGGCTAGGTGAGGGGATCATCGCGGGCAAACATGAAGAGGGAAGTGAGAGCAACGTTTTACCACTCCATATTTACAAATGAGAGCAACGTATTTTCCACCACCATTGACTGATCTATCACATGTACAGTGGTGTGAACAAAATAGAAACAACCATAAGGTGTTGTGAAGTTTTAAAATATGCTGTTTTCTTATTAAATAAAATTGTTTTTAGATACAAGTATAACTTATATATTTTTTCCTAACAGTGATTAAAATTTCCCACCATGCAAAGGTAAATAAAAACAAATTTTAATGCGAAACTCTAAACTCTGCAAATTATGTTTACCCCTTTTTTGTTCACACAACTGTACAATTCCGATATGAAGTAAACTTCCACCCTTAAATTTGTGTACAATGTCAGTATTGCCGCAACCACTCTGCGATGAACATCAAGTTACGGAGGAATGTAATTCATTTTTTTCGCAATTTTCCTCAACTTGTTATGCCCTTCTCTCCGTAAACTGATATTCCCCTCATCTAGCCCCCGTGCGCACTTTGCTAACTTTGCGGGCTAAAAATGTGCCCATCCCTGCCTTAGCTCATTCAAATAAATAGCCACCGTTACTGAGAGATTTCTATTTACATTTTCATCTGTTGTTCTAACTAAACCTATTTGCCGATAAGTTTCATTAAATTAATTTGAGAGTACACAAATCCTTAACATAGTCAAAGACATATATTTTTCGATTCCAATATTTTAAATTATGTATATATGTATTTCAAATTTAACAAGTAAGAAAGGGCTAAGTTTGGGCGCAACCGAACATTTTATACTCTTACAACTTGGAAGAATCAAAGTCAGGGAAATACGTATCTTAAGCTGTAAAACGTCAACAGGATGATCGGATTCTAAGCAATTTTATACATATACTCATACACTGTCCGACATATTCACCATAAGGTTAGTGAGAAAAACCTTAAAACTTGTTATATGGGGTATGTGGGAGTTGTATTATCACGCCACATACTAAATAATGTTCTTTGCGTTACCAATCATATAGGGCAAATTCCAAAATGCTGTTTATGCAAATGTACGAAAATCCTGGTAATGGTTATATGGGGGCTAGGTCAAGTTTTCGCCCAATTGTATCTATTTTAGGTACAATGATATACTGTTATAAGTAAAACATGTTCTGTAATTATACCCTGAACAGGGTATATTAAGTTTGTCACGAAGTTTGTAATACCCAGAAGGAAGCGTCGGAGACCCTATAAAATGTATACATATATAAATGATCAGTATGTTGAGTTGAGTCGATTTAGCCATGTCCGTCTGTCTGTCTGTCCGTCCGTTCTTCTGTCTGTATATATATGAACTAGTCCCTCAGATTTTAAGATATCGTTTTGAAATTTTATAAACGTCATTTTGTTTTCAAGAAGCTGCTCATTTGTCGGAACTGCCGATATCGGACCGTCATAACATATAGCTGCCATACAAACTGAACGATCGGAATCAAGTTTTTGTATGTAAAACTTTTGCATTTGACAAGATAAATTCACGAAATTTGGTATAGATTATTTTCTAAGGCAACAATGTAATCTCCGAAGAAGTTGTATCGGCTCACTATAGCATATAGCTGCCATACAAAGTGAACGATCGGAATCAAGGGCTTGTATGGAGAACTTTTGCATTTGACAAGATAAATTCACGAAATTCGGTATATATTATTTTCTAAGGCAACAATGTAATCTCCGAAGAAGTTGTATCGGCTCACTATAGCATATAGCTGCCATACAAAGTGAACGATCGGAATCAAGGGCTTGTATAGAAAACTTTCGCATTTGACGTGGTATCTTCACAAAATTTTACATGGATTACTACTCAAGGTAATAACATAACCTCCGAAAAAATTGTTCAGGTCGATTACTATAGCACATAGCTTCCATACAAACTGGGCACATATTTACTAAAAGAAATGCACCTGTGAAGGGTACATTAGCTTCGGTGCAGCCGAAGTTAACGTTTTTTCTTGCTTTCAATGAGATAACTCAAATATTGGCCGATATATCCAGCATAAAGTCGGCTGGAAGTTCGAAAATCTTTATATTATTTATATAGGGGCTCCGGGAAGTATTGACCCGATTCAAATAATTTTTGATACACAGAATTACTATAATCAGGAATACATTCTGACAGAATTTCAATTGTTTATCTCACACATTGGTCGATATTTTCGGTCAAACGTCAATTAGAGATACTGAGGTCCACATGTTCGGTACTTAGGGTCTTGAAAAGCTTTGGGTGGACCTGGACAATTTTTGATCATAAGGTGTCATACTTTAAAGGAACTATTAGCGCAAAGTTTTAGGCCGTCATATCAATTGCTTCCTGATTTGTGTATTGGAAAGAGAAATAATCAAATGGTATTTTAAATTGTGGGCGTGGCAGTGGTCCGATCACGCTCACTTACAAACTCATAATTTTTTTTGTACTAAGAAACCTGTATCCCATGTTTCATAAAGATACCTCAATATTTATTCAATTGCGGCTGCTAATGTGTTCGTACAAATCGGAAGCTCATTATGCTTGGGTGTTTAGCTTACGGTTGCGGTAACTTCCATAAAATTAATGTAATCAATGACCGATATACTTATCTATGTAAATATAAAAAATATTGTTAAGTCTGTACGTACAGTCATGTGAAAAATAATAGGGACACATGGTGGTATTTCATAAAAATGCAAAGAAAAAGAATATTTTAATTAAGTTTGAAATTGTGTTTTTATTTTTAAATAGGTTTATGTTTTTACCATAAGTATATTAGAGAAAATAACTCGAATTCAATTCAAGAAGAAAAAAATTAATTATTTTAATAGCTTTACCCAAATTATGTTGTGAAAAAAAATAGGGACAATTGCAGTTTTTAAAAAAAAAAAATTATCAATTCATTTTTTTTACAAAATTCTTTTGACTTTTAGAATTTGATTCGTCAAGACTTCGTTGCAAATCCTTTATTTTGAATAACAGCCAGACATCGGCGGGGTAATGAGTCAATTAATTTTTGGCACGTGGCCCGGGGAATAGCTTTCCACGCTTCCTGTATCAGTACCCAAAGTGCATCTTTGTTTGCTGCTTTTTTACCCTTCAAAGTTACTTTCACTTGTTGCCACAAGTTCTCGATGGGATTTAAGTCCGGTGATTGAGCAAGTCAGCTTAACACGTTTATATTGTTATCCGAGAACCATTTTTTTGCTAGCTTCGATGTGTGTTTTGGGTCGTTGTCTTGCTGGAACACCCATCGAAGGGGCATGTTTTCCTCTGCATAAGGCAGCATAACCTCATTTAATATATTGCAATAAGTCACCACTGTAATTGTGTCCTCAATTCGATATATTGGACCAACTCCTTGGTAAGAGAAGCATCCCCACACCATAATTGATCCTCCTCCGTGTTTTACAGTTTTAACTGTATATTGCGGGTTAAAAGCTGTGTTCACTGGCCTGCGCACATGTTGAGTGCCGCAGTCAGGGTGCAAAATATTGCATTTGGTCTCATCTGACCACAGGATATTGCGCCATTTCTCCACTGGCCACTTGACGTGCTCATTAGCAAAATGTAACCTTTTAATCACATTTGGTTTGGGCAGAAAAGGTACTTTTCTGAGTCTCTTTGCTTTTAAATTTTTATTAATTAGCCATTTACGAATGGTAGAAGTGTCGAGGTCCAAAGAAAATTCCTTTTTAAGTTCACTAGAGGATGCGAAGGGGTCCTTTTTTAAAAATCGCATTTTATTCCTTTCAAGAGTTGGAGATATTTTTGATTTTCGTCCACGCGTTTCTTACTGAGGCTTATATTTTATTGCATTCTCTACTATTCTCTTGGAGTAATTCAACGTTTCGGCTATTTTCCGGTATGAAAATCCCTGATTGTGGTGGTGTTTTATTTGCTTACGCAGCTCAGCGCTGCAGTGTTGTCCTCTGCCCAAATTAAATTATATGTTAACTTTCTCAATTTATAATTATATAAAATCTCATATACAATACGTTTATTGCTTAAAAATTTTTAAGAATCCCAATATTTCAAAACTAACACCAATTTAATATTCCTGTCCCTATTATTTCGCACACTCAAAAACGATCTTACTTCACAAAATGATCAAGAGCTGCGAAATGACGCCAAATATTTCTACTTTGATAACGGTTATTTACTTCACTGACATCGCAGCAAACAATTGCATGTTACATTTTTGATAATTTTTTTAAAATGAATCAGATTTTATTTTTTACCTATTTTCAAGCAAGTGTCCCTATTATTTTTCACATGACTGTATCTCGAGAATAGTAGTAGACCAGGCAACTGTGCAACAAAATTTAGTTTAAGTACTATATGTTACAACCGATTGGATTTCGCTTTTAACCTGTACGAAATTTGAACACAAAAAAAACGAATAGATACATATATCCATATGTCTATGACAAAGTGTGTATGTTATTAAGCGTATGCAGGTACTTTATTAAATTGTGTTATTGATAAACTTCAGACAATTTCCATTAAATGATTTGACTAACAAGGAAATCCTTTATCATAATCTTACACATCATTTCACTACCAATTTGCATCTGCCCATTAGAAATAGTCTCTCGAGATACTGCGCCACAGACATTTGTGAAACGATGAATATAAAATGGATTCAACGCCCATAAATCATTCGAACTCGTTCGCTAGTGAATCCCAACGGTAACCGCTTTTACTTCTTTTCGTTGCTTTGTTTCCATAGTTTTAGTGCGTTAACGTTTTTGGAAGTAAACGAGAACTCCCACATTTTCTAGTAGCTATGAAAATGATTTCGTATAGGCGGACATACTAATATACTACATACATACATATATGTATGTACATGTCAAACACAAATATACCGTCTGCTTTTTAATAACTGATAGAGTTTTGTAACAAAATATATACATACATACATACATATACATTTATATATACATATGTATGTGTGTATGTAAGTCTGATGTCATACTGTTTTGTACTTATGCATACATACATACATATGTACACGTTTCCGGCCAGTTTACTATTTGTTCAAGTGATTGCTTTATTTTGATCAATAAATACCTTGCTGATTAGTTCCTAATGAGAACCAAAATTTCACACCTAGCAAAACAAGGAAAAAGTTAACTTTAGCTGCAGCTATAATACCTTTCACAGGTGCATTTTTGTAGCATAAAAGGATATACAAGTCTTTATGTTAAACTTTATATACACTGTTGTCAAATGTTTTTACTTAGGTACAAGTATGTACATATGTATTTTTTTCTTCCTTCTAAAATCCGGAAGGTATATACCAAGTATCAGAAATCATAGAAACTTATTTAGTTCAGCTTAAAAGTAATCATCATTCGCATAATTTGTAAAATATTTCGGACGTGCCATACTATTGTATATATGAGTCAGAAAACTGCATATAATTTATTTAAATGTTCTAAGAAAAGAAATAGTGCATTTTTCGATGGTTTATATTTTTAAAAATAATATACTGAAAATTTAAATCGATATCTCAAATAGTTTTTGAGTTACAGAATTTTGAAATCCAGCCGCGCACCGTCCAATCAGATCCATTTGTCTATATTTTAACGCGTTATACACATATTTTTCCATATTTTTCAAATTCGCTTGATTACTCGATTAAATATGATCTGAACGGTATCACATTTTTTCTGCGTTTCCGACTAAAAAAGAACAAAATTTTGCGTAAAATGCAACTTAAAAAAAAAAGAATGCCGCCATTTGTCAATTTTTTTCGACCGTAGTACTGTACGGATAATATCTTCTAGGCTTCATTCACGGAGAAGCCCGAAGTTATTGCCGCAGTGGAGGAACTTTTATTTTTTAGCATTGGAGCGCAAGTAACTAATATTTTTTTTTTTTTCAAAAATTTTAATGGGTATTCTTAAAATTTTTAGACAAGCTATACAAACATTGGAACTAGAATCTTCAAATGGTAAAATGGTAATTTAAAATTCGTTTACAAGCTGTTTGCCATTCGCCATTTCTCTGCTTGCTTTGCTTATTGTCAAAAAATTTATGGAGCCAATGTAATTTATGCTGGTTGTTTGTTTTATTCACCACTCTCCAAGTTGTGAACCAGCTATTGCTACACTTTCTTACAAATAAAAACAATTGTACCAGAACTCTTTCAAATAATGCATTTCAGATTTAAATTACATAAGTATTTTTGTATAAGACCAAAAAAGACGGAATAATTGTTTGAAATTACGAAAAAGACGAAAAACATTGAATACTGAGGAATAATTGTGGAATTGCGCTCACCCAATTCAGTACATCTGTTTGATATGATAAATAAACACAAATGATTGGCTGCGTTGCAGTTTATAAACATCTTCAGTTCGGGTTCATGAACTTCGCAGCCGTAATTGCCCCGTTGTGGTGGAGTATACAGTTTAAAACTAAAGCAAACATACCGCACCTGCTACACACGTTGTAAAATATTTGGAGTTGGCCAGAAGAATAAAATTTGTCTTGAGCCACTTTAACATATTTTGACAAATATATTTAGAGATGATCACACGATTTACCAAACTTTTATCTGGCTCACGTTATTTAGGAATTTCATTTATCTGTGTAAACATTTTGTCACGCACTGTACATAAGATAAACACACAGTAGCCAAAGCGATTTGTTTTCTTTTGTATATGTGGTTTATTTTGCTCGAACGCTTCCACACAGCTTTAACGTATTAAAAGATATTTGCTTCTCGTTGGAATAATGGAGTCTTTCTTTTGAAATATGATTTGTTATTCTTAATTTTTTTCCTTGCCTTTCTTCTTAAATTTTATTGATGTTCGCACATATCTGTGGTGTTTTCTTCTGCTATGTAAATAAGACATACAGTGAAACCACGATAAAATGTAACAAAAATAATCGTTGAAAAATGTCGAAAAAATCATTATTACAAGGTGCGTTCCAAAGTAAAAAGGACTTAAAAAAACAGAACAAATAGTTCTTTCGGAAAAATCAATTTATTTTATTCAAAATAGTCTCCTTCTGCTTCAACACAGCTTTTTGCACGGTCCAAAAGCGTGTCCAACGAGTGTTTTAGCTCGTCTTTCATTCAAGCTCATCAATTGAAAGTTATACCACTTTTAAAACAAAATTTAATCTTGGCTCTTTGTTCGAAGCTCATTTTCACACCCACAACACAAACATACTGACACTTAAAATGTAATAACTTCACTTTCAATCGATGAAATGTCATGAAATTCTCACTGGAGAATCAATAAAGATAGCGGATTCTAGTACACCAGTCGACATATAGATGGGGCCACCAGGGGGCGCTAGATTCAAAAAGTCCCATTTACTTTGGAACATATCTTGTAGTTGGGAAAATTAGACCAGAAAATATAGTGAAGTTACATCAATTTACAGTAAGCTGAGCAATACCAAAAGCTCTGTCAGGATCGGAGAGGATCTCTCCGACCCGTTCGATACCAAACGAGGTTTCAGACAAGGTGACTCCCTGTCGTGCGACTTCTTCAATCTGCTGCTGTAGAAAATAATTTGAGCTGCAGAACTAGCAGGTACAATCTTCTTTAAGAGTGTACAACTGCTGTCGTATGCCAATGATATTGATACCGTTTGCCCCAACACCCGCGCCGTTAGTTCTGCTTTTTCTAGATTGGATAAGGAAGCAAAGCAAATTGGGCTGGCAGTGAACGAGCGCAAGACGAAATATCTCTTGACATCAACCAAACACTAGTCGCATTCGCGAGTAGTCTCTCACGTGACTGTTGCCAGTCATAACTTCGAATTTGGTCTATCTTGTAACACAGCTATAACAATTTTAGGCTCGAAATCCAACGCAACCTCTTGCCAACAGGTGCTACTTTGGACTGAGTAGGACATACGACGACATTGACATAGTGCAGCGAATTAAGAAAGCGGCTACGCTGGCTAGATTATGTCGTACGTATGGACGAAAACAATCCAGCTCTGAAAGTATTCGACGCGATACCAGACGGGGGAAGCAGAGGAAGAGGAAGCCCTACACTCCGTTGGAAAGGAGGAAGACCTGGCTTCCTTTGGAATTTCCAATTGGAAGTCAGGGAAATACTTTAAGGTGTAAAACGTCAACCAGAAGATCGGAAAAACGAAAATCATTATATGTAGTATATGGGCTATTTTTCCCCCCAAAACCGCATACTATTAACATACCAAATACTAAAAAACCAACTAAACCAACCAAGCAAAACGCACTCTCCTATTTTCATTGGGATAGCTCACCTATTGGCCGGTATATACGGTACAAAGTGACCCGGAAGTTCGAAAATCTTTATATTAAGTATTTGGGGGCTAAGGAAAGTATTGGACCGATTCAACCACTTGATGTCGGAAAAACTCCTTATAATTTTTGTACTATGATTTGTCTTTTGTTTCAAAAGGACCGTCAAATTCAACGATTACCTTTTAATTGACACTAAAAATTTCCCTTCTGATCTGCAAATTTTGCCTTCGTTTTCTTTAATTTGTGGATCGGTGCATTGTCTTGATGAAACTGTCTGCCTACTATTTTAAGATAAAAATTTATTTTCGGTATTAACGAATAATTTTTATTGGAGAAATTTTTTAAGCGACGAGAGTCACCAGCAATTCCGTTATATTTTCTTTTGACGCAGGTCTTTATATCAATGTTAATCTGTTTATATCCATAAGTGACGCGCAAGTTGAGTCTGCTTTGGCACTTGCAGTTGCATTGGACATCCTGCACAGCTGCAGCGCCAGAGTATACATATGTATGTAAGTATATGCAGTGAGAATTGTTGGAACCTCATAAGTTATCATATTCAGGCTACATGTGTGTATGTAATTTGGATTTTTTATGTGGAATTTAAAGAAGTACATAAAGAAGAATTCTGTTATGCGGTGTCGTGTACTAATTTCTATTAATAATCGCAAATGTGCTGTGGCCACTGAGCTTCACCCTTTCGTAAACTCTCCACAGATACACAGGCACTGTTTATTTTATTTACGTATGTATGTATTCGAATGCACTATCGGTGATGAATACGCTAAAAACATATTTATCAGGCTGCACTGAGACTGCTGAGTAGGAGTTTTATATGCTAGATGCTGCTTGCCGACGAACTCGTCAACTGCGGCAGGAAGTGAAGGGTAACCTGTCATCAAACGCTGACTTCCCAAGATGGAAGTCGCTGGTTTGGTTCGGTTGCGAAGTTGGCAAACTGGTGATGGTTCACATTTCTATAATATTTTATAAATAATCACATATGAAGGATGGCCGCGGCGGCTGAGCTGAGTAGGTTGGTGCGCGATTTCGAAGCTCAGCAGTGACGGATGCAAAAATTAATCGAGTTTTGTTTGGTTACCGGCAAGTTATCTCAAAAATTTTTTATTTTCATATAAAAAGCCCTCATCGAAATCTATCTTACCAAAGAGGTTTTCAGCGAGAATGATAGAAATAGGAATTACGGAAGTTTCAACTTGTTAGTTTTAATGGAGTGAGTTTGACAGAAAGTAACGTAATTAACCAAGAAATGGCAAGACTTTGAGTTTAAGAGTTTAACAGCCTCGTTTCGCTAATACGTTGCGCTGGGCTTGGTCACAAATTGGAGTAAAAGTAGTAGTAGTGTAAAATGTGCCACACGTTTATTTTTTTTTTTTTTATGTGTTATGTACATACATACTTACATACATATAGCAAAGCCACTTCACAAAGATGGTATAGACTCGCGTTTATACTACATACTGCATTGGCAGAGAAATAATGTTGTTTACTCTGTCGGTGTAGTTAGATGTACTACTTGATGCATTTTAAAATTCTCAGACTTGTTTGAGCAACTACAAAGGCTTCGTGACATTTTCATACCAAATTTGGGTTGTCTTTAGAAAGCCGAAGAAAAATGAAGAACAGGATACGTAGGTAGGGTTATATGGTACAGATAATACAATGTCAGCCACATTTTAGCACACCTTATTTTTTACAGTGTTTTTCGAAAAGCAAAGCATCAGTGATTATCGTCAGAACAAGGGGGAACTCAATCAAACATTTGTTCCGAAATCTTCGCTACATTGCACGAATTTATCGAAAAAGTAATGGAAATGCAATAAAAACCATTTTTTAAGGGAAATAGATAGTCCAAGTAAATGATAAAGAGCCACAGTAAATAAATATACTGTGTATTTATATTCATATGTATATATGTTATTTAAATAAAATTATATATTTTTTTTGTGGCCAAGTAACACAAATGTATAACGTACTTTTTTATACTATTTACATACATATATACTTCAACTTTTGTTTTATTGCATTTATCAATACTTTACTTATAAAATATTTAATTTATATTTGCAGGCTTTATATTATCCCATTTATGCAGCCATGAGGATTAACCAGAGTCACACAACAACGTCAAAGATCCCGCAAATCGAAACAATGTAAATACTAAAGTTAATCATGGGCCGATAAATAAAATAACTCTTCTCAAAAATAAAGATCGATTTACAACGAAAAAATAAATCGGTTGTTTCTAGTATATCGGTTTTAACTTTGTTCTAAAAATTTTAAAACAAAATTAACTGCGAAGCAAAGTTCCAGCGCTAAACTTCCAAAATCGACACAAATTCACAAGCACAAGGCTTGACTTAAGAAACAACCTGAAACACACCCGCTCGTCAACTCCAATCGATTTCGAAAGACGCCTATATTCATTCCAAATTACATAAATACACAGCCAAAAGCAAATAAAAACAAAAGCAAATCGATTTATTCCGACAATGAAGCAACGCAAAAGCGGAAATACGACGAACCTGATGTGAACTAACGGTGCAATACGTAGGCTAATGATTGTAAATTAACATTTTAAATTTAATATTAACGATAGGAAAGATTAAATTTCGGTTTGTCTATGTATACTTAATAGTTGTGTGAGTAAAATAAGTTATTGAACGCAAATATAGTAATTGTATAGGGACCGAACTCGATTAGATTAATTCCAAGCTAATTGGTTCGATAAAAACCATAAGCAGCAAAAGAAATCAAAAGAAAAGTGTGAAAAAAGTTGAAAAGTCTTTAAATGATATAGTTTTGTAGTACAATTAGTAATTGTATTAAAAGTGATTGAACCGGCGAGTATTGAAAATTTATAAAAATTCTGGTCTACAAAATGTCATTGGCCGATATGGGTACAGCGACTCGAGATGGCGGCATAAGCAGTGGTGGAGTTGGTGTTAGCGGTGTGGATGGTATGGGAGTGCCGGGTGGACGCATGACTCACTCGTTGAGCACACCATCTGGAGTCGATGGCACACCATCCACACCAAGACATCGCGGTGGCAAGAAGTTAACCGTTCGCATACAAATGCTAGATGATTCAGTGACCATGTTCCAAGTACAGGTAAGGCAGTGCCCAAATACATACATATATAATTTTTTTATAGTAATGAAAACTGCAAATTTTGAATTTGAATCTTATTGGGAGTTCATAGGAATATATGTATACTTTACCTTGTGATGTAAAATTGGCGCGACCAAAGGTCGAATGTCATTTGTATGCAGTGCTACTATAATACCACCTTTTTGTGTAATAAACGCTACAATCGAGCTTATTTGTAATATGCTTAAGCTAGTTTTTTCTAATTGTTAGAAAATCTAACTTACATGCGTGAAGATTGTAGTCTAATATACAAAAACAACAAAAAGCCGAATAGTAGCTGAATTCAATTCGAGAGATTACGTGAATACTTCATTAAGCTTGCTATTCTAACCCAACTCGATTGTGTTTGTTTTATGCCAGTTAGTTGTTCGATTCACACTAAGATTTGTTGAAACGGAACTAGATTTTAAATCTTATTCTGAGTTATTAGGTTATATGGCTTTTGCGCCTTGAAAATTTGATCAACTAAAGTCAAGCCCTATGATACCCTTGAAGTGGCATTTCAAGTCTGCTTGAGTGATTTTTTTCAATTGCAACTAGTTCAACAGCAAGGAAAACTTCATCTTCTTTCAAACAACCGGTATCTGGTATGATTTTTAACACTGCGCTTCGATGCCGGTCCACCAATAACCGGTTAAACGCCTTCAACTAGAAAAAACGAACCTTCCAGAGTACGAAGAGCTCATTAGAGCTCTTACAATTTATCTCGGCCCTTGAGACTGCGAAAGTGTTGCTAGATGACCAGCGCTTGTCAAGCTCACATCAAACCCAATCATCTAGAAGAAAACTATTAGAAGACAATATAGTTCAAATTTGTTTCCAGTCTGCCGGACCATGGATCCACATTGTGTTACGGCAAATCCCGAACCCCTAGCTCAACATGTTTACTTTTCACATTGTCTAACTTAATTGTTAAGGCGGTTTAATTCACCATACATAAGTAAGTCAAAATAATCATATACCAGATGGATACCCTTACAAGAAAAATGCACTCATGTTGATTTTCTTTAAATTATGCCTAAGCGGCTTACATCCTGTCGGAGTGTGTACTCTTTTGGTTTGCCATTTTGTTTGCTAGCTGTTGTCATATTCACCTTTACATTCTGCGCACTGGTACAAAATGAGCAAAACCGAGCTGTGTGCCAATACTATGCATTCTACAATCAATTACAAGCAACACAGCGACACATAACGGTCATAGACCCCAACAAACCATTTCGCATCCAAGTACTTTCCTATTATTTTGTTTGTTCGCTTCTTTGCTCGCCGCTTTGGTTGCTAAAATGGAACCATATACAATACATACATACATATATACATACATATGTAATAAGTATATATATACCTTATATAGTTCTATAAAAGTAAATATTGGCGCTTATAATAACAAAAAGGGCAAAAGCCCAGTGCCGCCATTTTTCAATCTTAATGAATTTTTAAATAGAACAGAGTAGTTTAACGATCTGCCTCCTATTCCGAGAACATACAACTTAAATGTTGTTGAAGGAGAGTAGCACACAGCCCAACCACGTAACCAAAAATAATAATAGTAGTAATAATAATACTTACCCAAATAGACAGCACCGGAATATTAGTGGTCGGTCGCCAAGCGCCCAAGCAACCTACGAGGCAGTTGCCTAACGGCTTGTCCAAAACATTTGTTGGAAAATCATTGGATAAGTGCCAGAAACTATTTTAGAGTAAAGTGTGGCACCGAAGTTGCTCACATTCGCAATTCCATTTGTAGCGTTTGAGATTTACTACTTTGCATCCTTACAAGGTATGTCTGTAAACTTAAATGCTGCTTAAATATGTACATACATACATATACCGAGTATACATACGTTAAGGGTGTGGTTGCTGACATCACCTAATCTACTCAGCATTTCTCTCTTTATTGGAAAATAGGTACATTTAAATTTCGTTTGAAATTACTTAACTAAAACCAAAAATTTATTGATTTAGGTCTGTTAAAGCAAAAATATCAGAGAACATAACCGTTTAGTTTGGTATTTGTTATTTAGTAGTTGCTGAGCAAGAAATTAATTATTAATTAAAATTGTTATAGTAATTGCTTGAGTTTCTTAATTTTTCCTTGATTGATTTCTGAGTTTCAAAAACAAGTAAATTTTATGATTTTATGTTGAACGAACTCGGGCGAGTACGATGGGTAAGCGAAATAATTTAGCAATCGTCTCTTTTCTGAATATTTTTGCAAAGAACTTCGGCCCATTTAGTACAAATTTGATCTGAACTCCAGAACTTTGTTCCAGATTTTGATCCACTGCACTCTTGCTTACATATTTTTTTTACGTACATTGTGATAAAAAGATACCCGGAAATTATAAATAAAACACAAAATATTTAATTATTAATCAATATTTATTTGGTCGCGATTTTGGTTTTTTCAAACAAAAAAAAAATTTGTTTTTTCAAAAAAAAAAAAAAAAAAAATTGTTTTTCAAAAAAAAAAAAAAAAAAATTGTTTTTCAAAAAAAAAAAAACATAAAAAAAAAACATACGGAGCCAAATCTGGTGAATACGGTGGCGATCAATTGTATTCATTGCATTTTTGGCTTTAAATTCGGACACAATCGATGCTCGATGCGATGATGCATTATCATCGCGTAAAATCCTTGATTTTTGAGTGGTTTTGGCGTCCTTTTTTTTTGTTTTCGGGTCGGTTTTTTCCCTTCGTTCCGATGACTGTTTACTTGTTTGCTTGTCAAACTCATAAACCCATGTCTCTCCGGTTGTTATAATGCTCTCCATGAATGTGGGATTGGAATTAGCACGATCAAGCATGTTCAAAGAGACCTGTTTGCGGTATTATTTTAGAAAACAATTCAGCTTTATCCAGACAAGTCGAGCAAGAACACGTTTCAAACCCAAACTATCCACCGAAATCTTTCGAAAGCCTCTTTTGCCATTTCTCTAACACTTGCCTGACGATTTTCAAGCACCATATCCTTTACTTTTTTAATATTTTTATCAGTCGAAGAGGTCGAAGGTCGTCCAGAACGAGGCATGTCTTCAATGATTTCTCGACTATATTTCATATTCATATTTGGCATAGTAATTAGGGACAGTTCTACCGACTTAGCAAAGTAAATTTTTTTGAAATATCATTTACCCAGGATTTTAATTACAATTTCCGGGTGCTTTTCTGTCCCAATTTATTCGGTGTTCTTACAGAAAAATCTACAAACCGCATTCTATTGAATGTTTTATACATGCTTGGAGGTATTTTTGTTTTTTTTGTTCTCTGACTAGCATTACATAAGACATAACTGAAATTAATAAATATTTTAAGGTAGAGTTTTGACGATAAATAGAACTAAATATACAGTTTGCTAGAATAACAAAAATCATTAGTACAGATAATTTCAGATATTCTCGACATTAACCTATAGTAAATGCAAAAGAATGAATATGAAAACCCGGAGTAGGACATACTATTTATGAGCAACATGACGTAAATTTCGGCAGCGGCCAAAGAACTACTGTAATGTAGTGGTTAACAGTTCAGTCTACTACTGCTAAGAACCCGACTCTCGATATAAGTAAGGTTAAAAAATTGTCTAGTAAGTGTTGCCTCTTGGCAGATAGGAGTTGCCAGATCAACAATTTTTTCCTCCAAATATCTTACAATATCCGAGTTAGAGTGTCCGTAATTATTATTATTACGCATCATTATCATCATCAAGTTGACACTACCGCCGGGGGTCAGTCTTGCTCGTGCCGATAAGCCTTCCCTAGTCGTCTCTGCATTGCGCCTGGCTACATCCACTTGATCCTTCCATCTGAGCTTGATTAGTCCTATTCCTCGTTTCGTTTTGCGAAAGAGTTCTCCACTTTTCAATTGTCTGTTGAGCCCAAGATAGGAACTGTTGGAAAGAGTAGTTCTCCGATTGATTTCGTGGATGACGCCGTTGTTAGTATTTATGCGAAGTCTTTCACTACTACGAAGTGATAACTGCCAAAAGTGATGTGTTCTGCCACTTGTTGGTGTAATTTGTTTAACGGCATGAGGTACTCCGCCTCACCATGAAATCAACACTTAATTTATGCTTCTTGCTTGGCAGCTATTGTATAGTTATTATTCTTTATTATCTTTTTCTACACTCATATCCCGTCCATCTCATTTCCTGGACGGCGGTGATTTCAGCTTTATTCTACTCCAGCACTTCCTTCAGTTAGGCAAAGATACCTTCTCCAAGTGGGTCCGGGTGTTACTGGTGTATACGCGTAGATCATAGTCCTTGTTCATTTACGGGTTTGTCGTTAAAAATGGAGGACTTTATCTGAGTCTTTTTCGCTAGTTTCGTTAGAATTTGCAATATTTGGTTATATTGACGTCACATTCCTAGTTATATACATACGTAACTAGCAGTGATGCAACAAAAAATATATTTACACCAAGCAGTGATGCACTCATGCATAAAAGATATATGTACATTCTCAAAGTTTTTGTGCTGCTAAGATATACACACGTTTTCACGTATCTGCACCTGTTGTATGGTCGGAGTAAGGCGTGTGGAGGAGGAGGGTGTATGCAAAGATTTTGTGTTTACATTGAAGCAATTAAAATTTTGTACACCATGCCTCTCTGTTGCGTTTATCACTTTGTTCTAGCGTTTTGTTTTAGTTTATGTCTAAGTTTCTTTCTTTGTCGATGCTCAGTTGCGAGAGTTTGCGGAGCTTATTCATGCAAAACTTTTTACCTTGTAACATCTTTTAAATGCTGGCTGATGGGCCAAGTTAAATGGGGGAGGATATTTCACCTCAGGCTGTTCGTCACCAGCGACGAAGTGAGTGGTAGACAGGCTTAAGACCGACCAGCATGTGCAAAAGCGCTGTTTGTCTTTTGGTACATGTTAAAAGTGAGTGAAGACTCTTTGGCAAATGCGAAATGACTTGAATGCCTGACGAAAGACGTTTAAGGAAAGGTGTTGTCTTGAATGGGTTCTTAATTCAATTTGGAAACCAATTGTGATATTATTTCTTATTTATATACAATCAACGTTAGATCTACATGAGCCACTCAAAGGTTTGTTTTTGTAAAATGTTCTGAAAGCACATGCAATAACTGTATTTTTAATGCCACACAATGGCTGATTCGCTCATTGACTTATTCGCGCTAAAGACAATACGAAATGTCATCGTGGGCCACTGTTCCAGTGCGCTCTTCGTGCATCTTCTCGCGCCATAATTTATATTCCTTAATTTGTCTGCAGTGTCGTTGTCGGAGGCATTGTTGAAGCAGCCTTTCAAATGGAATTAATTGTCATACAAATATAATTTGAGCTGCTTTCCAGAATCACAAAGTAATGCGCAGTGACAGTCGAGGCCCATGTAGTATAATAAACGCGCTCTTTTTAGACTTGACACAAAGCCTTATGTTGAGTGCCACTTGCTGCACTGCAGCTGACATGCTGCGCCACTTACGTGCTCTATAGCCAAACAAATTCACAATGGAAAAAGTTGACTATCCTATTTAAAGTTTTACAACGCGATTATATTTATTATCGATTAATACATATATAGCATGTTGGATACCTATATATTCTGCAGACATTAAAGATTTCTCAAATACCTTTAATTTTATACCAATTGTATTTACTTAATAATTTGTTAAAATTTTTAAAACAGGTGGTATCCCTTCTCACTAGTATTTGTCAATTGAGAAATTGTAAATAAATAATTTCGCAAAAGAAAAAAAAAAGTAAGGAAAAAAGATTACGGTAATTTGGTAACCGATGCTCAGAGCATACTAAAATTATGGAAGGAACACTTCTCCAGCCTCCTGAATAGCAGTGAAAGCATAACGTCAGGAGAAGGCGAACCTGATTCCCCAATCGACGACGATGAGGCAGATGTTCCATTGCCCGACCATGAAGAAGTTCGAATAGCAATTGTCCACTGTCAATAAACTGATTGGACCTTATCAGTGTGGCTTTAGACCGGGAAAACAACCGACCAGATATTCACCATGCGCCAAATTTTGGAAAGACCCGTGAAAAGAGAATTTGTATCGATCCCTCCACCTCTTCGCCGATTTCAAAGCTACTTTTGACAGCAAGCTGCCTTTATACCGCGAGGTGTGATTTTAGAACCCCCCAAAACTAATACGGCTGTGTAAACTGACGTTGAGCAATACCAAAAGCTCCGTTAGGATCGGAATCAGCAATGTTAGCCTGGAAATCAAACGCAGAATAACTCTTGCCAACAGGTGCTACTTTGGACTGAGTAGGCAATTGAGAAGAAAACTTCTCTCTCGTAGAACCAAAATCAAACTCTATAAGTCACTAATTATTCCCGTCCTGCTATATGGTGCAGAAGCATGGACGATGACAACATCTGATGAGGCGGCCTTAGGAGTTTTCGAGAGAAATGTTCTGCGAAAGATTTATGGTCCTTTGTAGAGGAAGAGGAAGACCTCCACTCCGTTGGAAAGACCAGGTGAAGAAGGCCCTAGTTTCGTTTGGCATTTCCAATCAACGCCACGTTGCGAAAAGAAGGAACGACTGGCGCGCTGTTGTTAACTCGGCTATAATCGCGTAAGCGGTGTCTACGCCAGTAAAGAAGAAGAAGAAGGTGTTGGGAAAAATATTCTATATATTAAAAAATGTTGCGAAAGAATTCAACTTTAATATTCTATATTATATAATGGTTTACATTGGAACAAAAAAGCACCGGTTAAACCGGGAGACGGGTGTAAAAAAAATGGCACATCCTGGTGACATTGATCCTGACTGAATCAAAAGAAATTCTTAATCAGTAACGATGCTGTTATAGTCTCTACCTCAGGGAACACGAACAAATTTTTTTTTTTTGAAATATGGCGACTGCCTGAAAATAAAAATCATTTTTTACGTTTTTTTTGAAATTCCTGAATTTTTTTAAAATATTAAAAACAAAAATTTTGACACGATGCTGGTAGGAACGATAAAGGATTATATAAAGAAGGTTCACACAAAATTTCAAGTAAATCGGTTGTATAGAACTTGAGATAATGCCGGTACCGTGTGGAAAAAAGTAGTTTCGAGAAAAACGCGTTTAAAAAATTCGATACGGCCGAACCGGGCTAGGTACTGCGTCACTAAAGTAACTGTAGCTCTTAAAATAATTTTAATTTTTAAAAATCCTTTGGAGGATATGTTCTTAAGGGTCTAAACTTTAAATATATGAAAAAAAATCGAATTTCTCAAAATTCTAGAGTAGAATACCCCCTTAAGTCGGTACTGCGTTGCGATTTCTACAATGGAAAGAAATATCGAACAAAAATTGTCTTAAATTTTATATTTCTAACCAAATTTCGAGTGCGGAATCGTTGCGAATGTTCGAAAAGGTATTAAGTTAAAGTACTACGGCAATTAAACGTTCAATTAATTTTGCCAAGATATCTTCCGCATTAACAGATGTATACGGTCTAAAGCCAACCGGAAATGTGGTAATCTTTTATTAGGCATAAGAGAGATAGGGATAGTATTGAACCGCTTTTATCGATTATTATTAACATAAAAAGATGATCTCTCAGTTTCATTAACCGGATGCTTGAACGTAAATTTTTACCCTATTTTATTATTTTTGAGCACAAAGATTTATTATTATTATAAAAACACGATTTTCCAATTTTATTAATATAACTGATATATTGTCCGATAAGTGGTAAAAAGTCAGCTGGAAGCTCTTAAATTTGACTATTAGGTATATGGGTCCCAAGGTAATTATTGATCTGATTCAATTTAATTTTGTAATACTGGCATAATATTATTAGATATTGTTCTCCTAATTTCTACACTATATCTCACAGATTGTAAACCGAGTTTAGTTTTGGTTCGATTTGAACAATCTTTGGTTATGGCACGCTTTATTCGTACAAAGAATTAGATGGAATTCATGAGTTATATTGGGTAGTCGTAGTAGTGCTTGTATTCCGATTTGGCTCATTAGTACTGTAACATAATAATGTCTGTATAATGTTACCCGCAGAACTTGAAATCGGTTGAGCAGGTTTCGAGATATGGATTTTTACCTAAATGTGGTGCGGTGCAACGCCCATCGTCATATTTTGACCGCGGTGTCCATAAAGCCTTTCTTATCATCGGTGTTAAATTGTATGCCTCTGACGCATTTTTTTTTTAAATTGTCGCACTTTTAATATTTTTTAACAAAAAATGGGGAGTAGGGGGGTTATCTTCCGATTTCACCCACCAGTCGGTAGGGGTGGCAAAAGTAAACGTCCGGCCGAATTCGGTTATTATAACCTCAGACCAAGTTAGGGGATACGTACATTAAACCTATTAGAGAGCAGAGACACACCCTTTTTATCAATTGCTCGATGGGTGTGGCGCCATCCAAATATCGGTCAATGTGTGAGATATATAGCTGAAATTCAGACAGAATTCTTTCCTGATAGTAATACGACTGCGTGTTACAAATAGGTTGAATCGGGTCAATACTTCCCTTAGCCCCTATATACCTAATATAACGATTTTCGACTTTCCGGATGACGTTATACCGCCATTATATAGCCAATATATGAGTTATCTTAATAAAATTAAGAAAACGTGTTTTTCTTATAATAGTGCATATTTGTGCTTAGAATGAATAAAATAGGGTGAAATCTCAGCTTAAAGTTATTTTATTTTCCAGTTGCCTGCCTTTGATTGACACGTTGAGGCTTTTATTCAGAACTATTTCATAAAATAATGCACTTTTGTGCATTTGCAACTGGAACACTAAAAACAAGAAAAAACGTTAACTTCGGCTGCACCGAAGCTAATACACCCTTCACAGGTGCATTTCTTTTAGTAATTATGTGTTCAGTTTGTATGGAAGCTGTATGCTATAGTAATCCGATCTGTACAATTTTTTCGGAGACATTTTTGCCTTAGAAAAAAACCTGTGCTAACTTTTGTGAAAATACATTGTCAAGTGTGAAAGTTCTCCATACAAGAACTTGATTCCGATCGTTCAGTTTGTATGGCAGCTATATGTTATGACGGTCCAATATCGGCAGTTCCCACAAATGAGCAGTTTCTTGAAGAGAAAATGACGTTTGTAAAACTTCAAAACGATATCTTACAAACTGCGGGACTAGTTCGTATATATACAGACAGACACACAGACAGACTGACTAAGATCACGCAATTTTGCAGAACTGTTCTCTAATATATACTAACAATGGTGAAAATAAATAAAGTCGAATAACTATATCATAAAACTACACTTAAAAATCGCTGGCTCAAAACCGGTTTCAGACCTATTATCTTAGGCAAAGTTGTTGAGAATGATCCGTAGAACATTTCTCGCATATGTGATTTTATAGAAAAAGAAATCGACCCGCTCTAAATTACATATATAGTTTTTAATATTTAAACAAGAAACTAAAAAAATTCGAGTTTCAGGTATCAAAGCATGCATGAGTTATTAATTTGTTTTAGATTAACTACCTTGTTCAAAACTGAGAAGTGCACTTTGAATTCGCCAACTGATATTTAATGCAAGTGAATGGCGATGCGAGCGCATTCTAAGCCCTTTCGAGCTTCTAGCATAGCAGTACATGCCTATATGTATGTAGGTGTGTGTATAAATAATAGTTTACTGCTGGCAGTTGGGAAGCAAGCCAAACGCAATATAATAAATTCAGTAACTTTGCCATGCCTTTCCTAGCCCTGCCGAGTGTTGAAAATGTCAACAAAGAAACACGGTAAATATACGACTTGTTATCATGAAAAATGCTGGTAGGAGTACTGAATGTGTAGCAAGGAGTGTAAATAAAGACAAGCTTACAGATATAGGAATGTAGATATGTATGTACCCTGTTCTGAGCTTTAAATATTTAATTTAATAGCAACACCTATAGCCGTTAAAACGTTTCCGAATTCTGCAAAATAAACTCTCAATACTCAGGTGTACAATGGGAGATGAAATACTTCATTGCTGCCGAAAGGTAGTTTTTGGAGTTTAAATAAATTTGTATGGCAAGACGTGAGTTTATTTTTGAAAAAAAAAAAAATTTAGGTACGTTAGATGGCATCTGAGTTATTTAGAAATTCTTCCACGCTCACTATCGATCTATGAGACGAAACTGAGGGCATTAAGAAAATGTAATGTTCGAAAACAGAGCAATTTTTTTTAAAAGAGCAATCGAAATAGTTTATATTATATTCTATTTATATTATACATATTCTACACCAAACTCAGGCAAAATATTTGTTTCTCTGCAGCGTCTTTCGACATACTGGTTTAGTGATTAAGGTTGCCAATCCTAGGCTTGAATCTCATTTTGAACCAACCTTTTTATACCCTGAACAACACTCAGAAAGAAAGGTGGAAGACGCTATAGAATGCATTTAAAAATGACAAGTTGAGTCGACGTGCTCATGTTCGTCTCTCTCTATTTGGCTCGAAATCTTACATATAACGATTATTGCCTAAATCAATGGTACAATCTCCAAACAAATTACCCCAAGGTTTTAAAAATTATATATTTGATTTTCGTAAAACAGCAATTACTTCAAAAATTTATAATTTAAAAAAGTCAGTCGTAAGCGTGACAAAAGAAATTTTGCTTAGCGTTTTTCTTTTGGATCATGCTTGACAAAATGGTTTGCTACGTCAGTTTCCTCATAAAAAAAACATATTTTTTTTTATATTTTCAATCATAACACATTACCATTTTACTTCATTAATTTTTTTTCTGAAACAGAGTTTTTCCCAATCTTTCGATTACATTAGTTTACAGCCATTTTGCTACTGTTTCTTGCCAATTGTGGATTGCTAAAAGATTTAGGATTTTTTGTGTTGTGGTCTAGGGATGTAGCGGATAAACCACCACCATTTACCAAAATGACAAAAATAGCGGTACGCGATAGAAAATTTTTGAACTCGAAATTCGTAATCAGGACACCTCATATACCCCACCGACTGTGCTAAGACAACATTCGCAAATTCTTCCTTCAGATTTGTTGAGTAGTGTTATTTTTGAATATTCTCATGAACTCACATTCGGGATCACTACGGAAGATCGTGATAGCGGCAAGTAGGACGTCAAGGTAATAATTGCTGTTGTTTTTGTTCTCTTTGAGGGTATTTTATAATATCGTCCTATTTTTGCTGCAGAAATATTACGGGTCAGAACTTTGCTGACCGTTAAATTGAATGTTTTCAATTTATGCTTATGAGTATGCTTTAATTTACTTGAGTAAATATGTAAGTGCTTAACATAAGTTGTATTTATAGCTACACAAGTGAAGTCTCGTATGCATGTGCATATAAATGCGTACATATGTACATACGCATATCCATAAACATATCTGCAATATCGATTTCTCCCCAACCAATTCATTGCAGTGCTTATGGTACACAACAAAATCGACGTGAGTGAAATATTAATTTGCATCCATGCACTTTGCTGCCCGAGAGAGTGATACCGTCAAGTGCCACTCAGGTGCGCTTGCTTTTTGCTGCAATTTTCATTTGTCATTTAGTACAAATCAAGTGTTCAATGAAATCAACGTCCTGCACATTTCTTTTTAGTACACTTTCAAAACTACGCACGCAAATTTCTAATTTTAGAAAGTTAATTTTGTTCTCGCGACTCCCTATCGCTCAACGTGCCTACTAGTATGTACCTAAAGCGGCGGAGTTGCTTGGCCGGTTGTCTTTGCTGTTGTTGTCGTAAGGCGACGCGTGTCTTGTGGTTGAAGTTTGACTAACTGAAAGGTAAAGAGTTGGTTCTATACTTCCATACGAATATACAAAAATAAAAATATACTTATGTATGTGTGTTGTTGTATGTACAATAGGGTGGATAAATTTTTCCCAAAACAACCGCTGACTTTTTTATTCAAACAAGATTAGTCGCTGAAAAATAAGTTTTGATATTTATTGATGGAATGTTTTCGTTCTAATCTCAGTTCTAAGATCGATATGTTTAAGGTGTTATGTACTTTATATATATTTACCTCAACGTTGGACGGTGATTCTGAAAACTCTTGTTAATCTACTTAAGGCCTGCTGCTAAAATACGTACGTCTTAGCTTAAATCAATTTGGCGCATTTGTAAAGAAAATATTTAAAAAATTGTATCGAAAAATTGGGACCGATTAGAAAAAAAGAGTGCAAAGTTTTACGCGCTGAAATTGACTGCCCCGAACGCTTCCACAAACAAACAGCGCTTTTTGCTTTGATGGCAAGTTTTCATTCCTTCGTTATTTAACAAAAAAAAAAAAAAAATGTATTTTTCTGCTGAAGCACAAAGTTGGTGGTTTTGGAACACAAGGATTAAATATTAAATCATTATAAATACTTTAAAGGAAGAGTTGAGAACTTCAAACGAAATTTCAATTGCAGCATATAACCTGTAAATGACGCACATTTAGGCCAAAAATAGTTGCTCAAAGAAAGTAGTTCTCCCTAATGTACATATTTGTTATTAGTAAGACAGAACATGCGTTCGACTTCTTTCTAAGAGGCCATTCACTGAAAATATGAATTTGAATAATTGCCGACGTAACGATCGTTACTTAGTGCGCGCAGTGTTCGTAAAAGTTGAACACTTAATTTTATGCCATAAATTAATGCGTATTTCTGTATTTAGCTTAATCCATTTGTTTTATTAGATTTTATTCGTAATTCGTGGGCACGCATGTGTAAGTCGTGGCCAACATTTAACGAGGCACCACTCTAGCAAGCAATAAGCTTAGAATGAATTTAAGCTCCTCCCATTATCTTTCCTTTAAATTTTTGCCTTATCTGCACCGGACTAAAAAATTTATTGTTCGTGCCCCACAATCCTATATTTAAATGTTCTACAATAATTAAAAATGGTACATTTAAAAATGCAGTAAAGACTCGTTTATTCAATTGATTTGAGATGCAGTTACATTCAACGCTCCATTGGCATTTTGATTAATGCTAGCTTCTTTTATTAGTGGGTTAACAATCAACCGAAGATCTTTACAAAACCGCTTTTGATGTTCATTTGTAAAGTTCATCAGTGAATTATAAAATTTCAATGATGTAGTTATTATTTGTAGAGTCCACAAAAAAATAGGAGTGAATACATCAACAAAACTATTCTTTCAATTTTCAATAAGAGAAATGTTTTTTGTGTTAAATTTTTTGCACTACATGCTACTATACGTACAAGTTCTGTCGCAGAAGAAACAGAACTTTTTAAATAAAACTGTTTCTGGTGGCGCCACCTATTGGTGGGTATATGAAATAAAAAGTTTGATCTCTTGTTGACATTTCGTAAAAATTTTAAAACAATTGGATAACTACAATCGATGTTATCGATCAAAAAGTGACAGCAGCTTTTGGTTATCGGTCATAAAATGCATTTTGAACAAAGAGCAAATATTAAATTTTGTTTTAAACTTGGGAAAACGTTTACTGAAACATTTCAAATGATGAAAAAATTTTATGTTAACCATAGATCACTCACCCTACTCACCTGACCTGGCACCCTGTGATTTTTACCTATTTGGAAAACTTCATTTGCCCATGAAAGGACACTGGTTTCAGGACATTTCAGCTATCCAAAAGGTGGCGACCGATATTCTCAAGAGCATTCCGAAAAATGACCTTAAACACTTATTTAAAATGCTAATTGACCGGGCTAAACGCTGTATCGAAGCGCAAGGAAACTACTTTGAATAAAAGAAATATAACTTTTCAAAAATATTAATTTTTTGTTGTTTTTTTAACAGTCCTGTTTCTTTTGCGACAGACCTTGTATGAGCAAAAAACAGTAAGACATTGTGCATAATTTTAAAATTCTTAAGTTATGCTTCCAAACCTTTGTCGTCCCCCTCAAAGTCGGAGAGCATTGCTTCACAGAGATTAACGCAACGCTGTTTGTCGAAAAAATTAAGTGATTTTGGAATCAATTTTGCTTTCACTTTTCTTAAGCCCAAATGATCTTTCAAAATAGGTTTCACTGATCCTTCCCATATTCCAATGATGCCAACAAAATTTTTGTCTGTTAATCGTCGATTCTTATGTACCAATACCTTTATCTTATTGACGTGTTGATCATCAGTTGATGTTGATAGCCATCCTGAACGTGGAATCCTTGAATAATAACACTTTCTCGCGACAAACAATTATCACCGAAGGCCTTTTTCCGACATTCTGATCGTATCGGCACGAGAAATTTGATTCCGCACACAAAATTTAATGGAACTTCTTTGTTGAATAATTTCACTCATCGTAAAAATCGCCGAAGGCAATTTATATACTTCAGAAAGACAAGCGTATACTAAACCCCAATGATTATTTTGATGTGACATTTGGCGCAGATGTCACTAACAGTCATGTCAACCTAGAAAAAATACAGTATTATTCACTTCGCTAATGATGTATGTATTAATATTTCAAAAGTCTATACATACATTTTAATTGAGTGTAAGAACATTTTATATCGCAATTTACGTTAAATAAACTGAAAAACTATTTCTACATAAAAGTTGTAGTATGAAAAATTCTTCAAACCTTTACAGAAGAATAAGATATTTCATATTTCATTGAATAGTTTGGGTTTTTTAACTGAGCATCACAGTTCAAATCCTATCCAAATATTAATCCATCCCAAACCTCTATCACTAACGGCCGACTGCCCTAATTTCATCTCTCGAATTGGTTGGTTTTCATTAAATAACACTATTTTCATATCGGCACTGAGGTTTTTATAGGGTTGATGTCCGGCGACTGAACAGATTGAGACATAACCTCAACTTTGTTGACTCTACGTGACTTCTCTGCGCACTTGCTGATATGTTTATAAATGTTATATCCCATCAGGCAAATGATAACATCAACATATCTAATATTCTGACATACGCCATTTGATCGATTCAATAAACACAATTTGACTAATTCTACTGAGTGAAAAGCTTTGGGATCCGGGGACGCCGGATCTTTCTAGAAATTTCACTACCGAATAATTAAATTTTGGATTCAACTGATCACAATATATTTGGTCATTTAGCCAAATGCGGTATTCCATCTGTAAACACGATTAATCAATGTAAATCCCGCGTCCCGCTTTAGAGCCTCTGGCTAATGACTTATTGAAAATACATGCCAAATTAGTCCAAGTAAATTCATTTTGCGACCAGAGATCTTGAACCTTCATCTAATTTAATTAATTTAAAGATAGTAATAACTCATAATTTTTTTAATCAAAACTACTAAATTCCGGTTTGAATGATAATTTCAGTTGAATTATCCAACTAAAGTTCAGAATCTTTCCAATTTTGCGATAATCAATTTGATTAATAATAACTCTGATTTCCACTATGTATATGGTATAATACTGTAAATAATCATCTGGAGAATCGTATAAACCTTACCTACTTTAATAGCAATTGCACACAATAGTACTGTATGAATATCATAAATTTGCATGAAAACGTGGGAAATAATTAACTTGATGCTTTATTTGCAACATAGTTCTTCATTTTTTAATGAAAATTTATATAGAAAAACTTTTATGTATTTCATAGAAATCGTTATACATAATTATTTTAAAATTTTCCTTTTTATTCACACTGCTCTTTCTTTAATTCCGGGTTGCTATCAACAACGTCAACGACAATCGCAATAACAAAACAGGCAAAAGCACTTGGACGCGTTCTATTCGACCAGGTCTGTCGTCAATTAAATCTACTTGAAGCGGATTATTTTGGTTTGGAGTATCAGGAGATATCTACACACACCAAATATTGGCTAGACCTCGAGAAACCCCTAAATCGACAAGTTGGTCTGTCGCTTATCGATCCAGTGCTGCGTTTCTGCGTTAAATTCTACACTCCCGACCCAGCACAACTGGAAGAAGAATACACGAGGTAAGTGGACCCTCCCATCCAAAGGTTCATTGTTCTATCAAACAGAAACTAAGTATGTATCGCATCGTGCATCTAGTTGGCTATTTAAATATGCATCCGTCTACACTATGCATAACTACATTCTGTTCTCAACAACATGAATTCTCTTTTTAGGTATCTCTTTTGTTTGCAAATTAAACGGGACTTGGCCAACGGTAATTTGCAGTGCAATGACAATACCGCAGCTCTAATGGCCAGTTACATAGTGCAGGCATCATGTGGCGATTATGTGCCTGAGGATTATCCTGATCACACCTATTTGTCATCGTATCGTTTCGTACCTCATCAGGATGCTACCATGCAGCGGAAAATCATGGAGAATCACAAAAAGCATGTGTAGGTGCAATTTATTTCAAGTGGCGAGGTATTTGTGTTAGTTAAATGTCAATTTGAATATCAACTACCATTGAAGGAGTACAGAAAATGACGCATTATATGGATCTTTGTCCCATTGAATATATATGTACATATGCATATCTAAGGATTTGTAGATATTGCTGCGTGTTGGATAAGCATTGTTAAAACTTACGTTTTTTTTTAAATTAGTTCAAAATTTTGGTAATATGTAAGGTTCTTAGTAATTTTTAAAGAATAGTCCGGAAGAATTCTTTTGCTTTTATTATTAAAGATTTTTCCAATGAACAATAATAAAAATCGGATAATAAGTTTTATTCATGTTAAAGACATCTGTTCAAAAGTATACTCCAAAAAGTTTTTTTTTAAATTTTAATTATTTTTGGGTAATAAAAAAGAACGGGATTAGTTAATTTTTTATTGGGGAAAAAATTAATCAACTCATTTTAAAAGAACTGTATAAAAAAATATTCCTAAAGGCCGTTTTCTCAAATGTGATTTAAGGGAAATTTTATTATTTATAAATTTATATTGTAAAATATGGCGCAGTGACAAATATACTGCTATTTAAATACATTTTAAAGATCATTCTAGAAATGGTGGTATTTCTTTTCATGTTTTTTTTTATTTGGTGGAAATGTACAGAAACGTTAAATTTTTAAACAGAATCACCACCGAACGGCTGAGGGTTTAAATTGGAGTACGCAAAAAAAGCAATCATCATTATATTTTGTTAGATTCTCCTAAATACTCCATCATTTATAAGAAATACTTCATTGCTTCCTATATAATTTCATTTAATCAATGTTATAAATGTTTTTCCCAAAAATAATAGGGGTCAGTCTCCTGCTGAAGCCGATTTGAATCTGCTGGAAACGGCTAGACGGTGTGAACTATATGGAATGAAAATGCATGCAGCGAAGGATGTGGAGGGTGTGCCCTTGAATTTAGCAGTTGCTCATATGGGAATTGCTGTCTTC
The DNA here is from genome assembly GCA_037783105.1 of Bactrocera zonata. Lineage (NCBI taxonomy): Eukaryota > Metazoa > Arthropoda > Insecta > Diptera > Tephritidae > Bactrocera > Bactrocera zonata. The sequence continues at coordinate 728,831 of JBAWJQ010002508.1, read as the reverse complement.
CAAAATATCACGCGCATTAATACCTTCTCCTGGGCAAAAATACGTAAGATATCATTTAAACGTAAACGGTTCCTGGTGAAGCTTCATCCTGAAGGATATGTAAGTTCTTATAAGAAACTATTTAACGCTATAATGCTGATTAACTTCTTCTTACTGATATCTGAAGGGGTATTACAAAGACACTGTGGAATTTTTCTTTGAGGGGCGCAATGAGTGTAAAAACTTTTGGAAGAAATGTGTGGAGAATCACGGATTCTTCCGTTGTGCTGCAGTGCAGAATCAGCCTAGACGAAAAGCTCGGGTGTTATCGCGTGGCAGCTCCTTCCGGTTGTACTATATATGTTATGAAATCATAACTGTTTCTAATTGATATTTTTTCCAATATTACAGGTATAGCGGCAAAACACAGAAACAGATCATCGAATTTGTTCGTGAAAACTATGTTAAACGACAAAACTTTCAAAGGTAAGTCTAAAATATAATCGAGTTTTTTTATTATTTTAGAACATTTTGATTCGAGTATGTGATTTTTACTTTGTATCAGAGAAGAAGGATCATTACGAACAATTACACTCTGAAATTTGAATATGTTCCGATTGAAGTTTACTATTTTGAAGTTCGTTATGATCATAATGGTTTCTGATATCCGAAAAAAGTTTTGTTTTTTCAAAAAAATTGATAACCTCTGTGTAATTGCATTCGACACTAAAGTGCAAAGGGAATTATTGTATAATACAATAAATATTATAATCCCTTAGTACTATTTTAATAATACTTCTAAGTGTGTTTCATTTGCTAAATTAATAATATAAAACGACTTATTTGTTGCTTATACTAATTCCATATCATTTCCATTAATATAAAATCATAAAACATACTGCATACTTCATTTATTTTAAGGTTATTTTACTTTGAAACACTTGATTTTCCCACTATCCAAGTATTCGTATAGTTGCGGCTCGTATGTATGAAAAACGCTCATAATACGTAAACTCGGCTTACTATTCATTCGTACTTTACAGTTATTATAACTCAAAATTTATAAATATTTAACTGTGTTGATCAACTTAAGAGAAGTTGCATCACTGAGTTCAATGTCAATAGAAAACTCAGAAAAGAGAAGAGGATTTTAAAGCGAATTGGTTGTAAAATATAATAATGTGCTTGAAAATAAAATTTAACTACATAATGTATAAAAATCGAGTTGAATTTTTGTTGAATCTCTTGTTTAATTAAAAATATTTCTTTTCAATTTTACAATAGTTTTGAAAACTTATTTCATTTGTATTCTATGTGTATAAATTGAACATCTTTCTTTCATGTTTTTGTATGTTGATTGGCAAACTAGTTACGGTTAATATTAATTTTACAGTATTATAAATTGACTCCCAAACTATCATACGCATACATATCATCTGAAATATTTATTTTTTATTTCTCATTGAGTGTGTTATTGGATATAACTTAAGATCTAATTAAATATACTAATTTTAGTCAATTTATCTGTTATGGTAATTGAATTTCTTTAGAAAAATTATTAATTTCATAACAATGCTAATTTATATATTTGTAAATATTTAATTTATCTTTGATTACTACTCCAATCAACCCATCTGGCGAAATCTTAAATAGTAATACAATTATTTAATTACAACCATACAATATTACAACCTTAAAATTGTTAAGCATGAGTCCAAACTAATTATTATTTCTTATATTTAATATTGTAGCAAAATTAATGTACAACTATATTATGGCGTTAGGTGTAGTAAGAGACATGAAAAAATTACATTTTTAATTATTTTTTTGGCAATAAATTATTTCATTTTATAAAAAAAATTCATTCAAAAAAACATTTTATAATAAATTATTCAATTTTATAAAAGTAAATGAGGTTTTGACTTGACTGAAACTTGAAATAAACTTAATAATTTTATAAGTAATGTCTATTTGTGTTGATCCAACACTTCCAACCGAAGCTTCTTGCGGTGACCAACGCTAATCCTGCAGTTTCAACTCAAATTAATCGGACAAAAACAAATAGTTTTATTAGTAGATAATCTAGTGGCTAATCCTGGGAGATTCGTCTAAAATCATTCGAGCAAAAAATATTATTTTATTCGTAGATAATCCGATGCCAGTTAAAGCTTTGTAATTGAAATTTTGACAATACTGATCAGGGTGTTTTCCACGATATTCGTAACACCCTGTGGGCCCTATAAAAATATATATAATTGATCATCATGACGAGTTGAGTTGATTCAATCATGTCGGTTTGTCTGTCCGTATGTACGCGAACTAGTCTATCAGTTTTTGAGATATCGATCAAAACGTTTGCACACGTATTTTCTCTCCTAAAAGCTGTTCTTTGTCAGAATCGCTATAGCATATAGCTGCAATACGAATTGAAACAACAAAATCAAGTTCTTGAATGGAAAACTGTTTTTATTTGACAAGACATCTTCACAAAATTTGGCATGGGTTATTGTCTAAGGCAATAATGTAATTTTCGATGAAATGGTTCGGATTGAATCCATAGCATATGTCTGCCATACAAATTGACCGATCAAAACTAAGATCTTATATGGAAACTTCTTTAATTTGACGGGTATTCCAACTTCGGTGCAGCCGAAGTTAACGTTTTTTTATTGTCTTTGTATCTACAAGTATATAACCTGGACTAACCTCGTATTTCTATTTAAAGTATAAATATCAATAATTACAAAATAATTAATAAATTCCATTCATTAAAACCTTCGAAAAAAGAAATTAGTAATTTTTTTGGAAATCATCTTTTTAGTGTCCCCGAAATATGTTCAATATGGTGCTTGTGAGCATTTTTTTTATCGTATATTGGAATTAACTTTTCCGTATATTTAATATAAAGGAATTCTCTTTTGCTCTTATGATCCTTGAGATGATAAGAAAAATTCATAAAAAAATATTTATAAACCTTTTTATTTAATATCAAAACTGAATATTTTGGTATTTCTCGCTGTGTTATTTGAATAGTATATTGTTAGATTCTCGTTTGATTTAATTTTTTTCGACTAATTACTATTTGCATGTTATTAAATGTGGAAATGTAGAATTTTATACTCAAGCTTGTAAGTGAATACATTTGTTGATATATTTTCTTGACTTAGTTAGATTTTTAATGTTGTAAACCTTTTATTTTATTTAATATGTACGCCTAGCTTTACGTGTTACTGGATTGTAAATATACCTTTATTTTAAAGATATAAACTTATTGCGCAGGTGTGCTTCTCTTTTGTGCTGTTACTTTTATCTTAACTTCGGTTTATGGAAACTAAATGCATATAATTAATGACTTTTGTTTTCAAATTTATTGTGTGTAGAGTTAATTTTGTAGGCAACTGGTTTATATCTACCTAGAAAGATTTTATTCTTTATTTTCTTTTTTTTATCTTCTTAGTTATAGCTAATAATTTCTTCTTGTATTTAATTTGTTATTTATTTGTTTACTTTCTTGTTAATAAGCGTTCTGTAGATTTCTTCATAAAATAGAAAAGATAATGAAACGTTCTCCAACTAAACAGTTATAAATGAAAATTAACAAAACACAAAATAAAAAGAGAAAGAATTTGAAACTAAATAAAAAACGCATTAAAATAAAATAAAAATATAAACGAGCATGCAAATAAAAACGTGGTATCCTCTTGTCTTTTCTTTTGCTGCAGGTCACAGTCATTCCGGCAAGGGCCTTTGAATGCTAGTAGCCGAAGTCAGTCGCATACGTATGTGAACTCCAGCATTTCAGCCAATCCCCTTCTCCCAATTGACACTGGTTTGTATTGTTTTAAGATTTTGTGTTTTTCATTTAAGATTATTCTGTTTGTTTCTTTAGTAATATATGTATTAGATATTCGCAAGTGACATTTGCTATTTGATGTTATCGTATTATATTGAGAAACTTAGTTTATATTGTATATAAATGAATAATTCCTATTTTATGTTTTATTCTTCCATCTTTGTTGCGCAATGAAGCGGACTGGGATTATCGCAATCAATGCACCGCCTCGACGACGCTTTCTCTGACGAAGAAGGCAGCGGATACCTTGGATCGCCGACAAGACAATCCTACAGACCACACGCGTTCTCAAGTAAAAATATTGTTTTTTCTTTATTCAATAACCACAATTTATTTGTGTTCTTGATGTGCGTCTAGGTCACAGCAGCCCAGGTGGAGATCTATCAGACGAAGAATTATGCTCCGGAATCGCCAACATTGGCGGAGGAACAGCAACACCACTCGGCAGCGGCTATGGACCAAATGAATTCGAACCGCTCTGTCTCTCCTCAGGGTCCGGGGTCGTGGACTTCGCTCAACCACAACAGTCAGCAACACAACAATATACGCGCCCAAGATCAGGCTCGTGCGCATCAAGGAGATCACAATTTAGGTGAGTCCAACATATCAAAATATACTAGAGCAGACGAGTTCTCAGTTGTAGTACTTAATTTTTTCTTATATTGTTGAATAAGTTAAAATTATATTTACCCAGTGATTTATTTAACTATTTGTTATTGATTATTATATATTTGTTGTGAGTTGAATTCATTTGATAATTTTGGTCCTTCATACCACAAATTATGTGCTTAAATTAAACTTCGAACTGAAGTGCAATGTGCAATTGGAAAGTTTCGACAAAAAAGAAAAAGAAAGTTTTCTTCAGTCTTCAATTTAATCATGCCCAAAACAGTTATACAATATAGTTTTGGTATCTTATCAAAAGTCAGCAATTGTTTCTTCTTTATATTTTGTCATATATACCTGTGTTGATACCCTGATTTTAAATACATTTAATAGAAAAGAAGTGTTTGTGCATGGATATTAATTTCGTGATTTTCGGTTACATATTTATGGTTTGTATTGATATCTTTGGAAATATATTTTGGTATTGCATTGCCTAACTGTATTATTCTTAAAATTTCGTTGTGCTCTGCGGCATGCGGCATGCGGCATGTTGGTATAGGTCTGAGCCACTTGTCCCACTTATACAGCAGCAGCACCCTCGTCGAGTCTCAGTGGCATCTCAAGCGTATGTCCCTGTGTCGCCGCAGCTCATGCACACCAACACCAGCAACAGCAACACCATCAACACTATCACAACCAACACAGTGGGTCTGTCGGTGGATCTCAGCAGCTCTATGGAGTTGGAACAGGAGGAGGATTTGGAGGAGGAGGAGGAGGAGGAATTAGTCGAGGAGGAAGCGGATTCGGACTTGACAGCATCTACAACCAATCGGGAGAGTATGGTATCAGCGGCACCGGGCCCTGCCCTTCATCAGCAGCTTCGGTCACAGGAGTCCCAATCGCAAACTGTCACCCCAGTCCATTATAGCAGTACCAATTATTCGATGTCTAAACAGTGTTTGCTTAATAATAATAACTCAACTGAAACCGAAACAGATAACATTATATACACCGACATAAACGATATTGGGCATTATAAATATCCTGACTTTACGAGTATTACCCCCAAACCCGAAAATAAAATATCCAATTCCGAAAATTTAAATCTGAATGATCGTAACGACATTTATGCGACCGTTAATCGCAAAACTAAATCCAAATCACGTGAGAAACACTTTAGTGATGAATTTATTGATGAATCCATATTACAGTATACACGAGCTAAACAACTGGGCATGACGGATATGCAAGAGCAAAACGGTCATTTCGAACCTGAACGCGGGTTTTCTAGTCTTAATTATCAATATCACAATGACTTAAATCATCCGTCTGACTCGTCTTCGTCATATTTCGGAACTGGGTTCGGTACTAAACGCTATGCGACTGCAGAGCGTGCTAAACTAACTCATTCCGAAAACTATCTTACACCGTCAATGGACTCACAGAGTTCTGTATCGGGCATAGGAGGTGCAACGACACGACGACATACGCACTCACTGCCTCGCAACTCCGAACTGTCCGGTGTAGACTCTGTGGATTCCTATGACAGTCACTACATCACTCATCATGCTCACTCGATTGGCAATTTGCGTCCTAACACGAATATTACAAACAGTTATTTAGTATTCAACGATAGTAAGCCAGTCAGCTCCACTGAGGAGCGCAGCAGCGCTGGTTCACCATTGAATCGTTTTAAGACTTCGTCGGAAAAACTTGAATTTGAAATATCTTCCGGCAACTTGTACTCTACAAGCCAGTATAATAAGGAGGCATATGATGGGGAGAACATTTACGACCAAGTTGAGAAGGAGTCCTGGTTGAAGAGTAGCTCTTGCAAAGATCTATATGATTTTTCTTCGTTTTATGAAAGCGAAAAGTCCAAGCCAATGACTGCTTTCGACAAGGAGTTCCTCTCGTTTAATCGTATTGACTCTCCTGTTACCCGTTACGATGATTCGAGACATTCATTGTATATTACCAAAAATCATTCAATTGATGCCACTCAAGACTTTTCCCCATTACCCAACTCAAAAGTATATTCCTCTAGTTATCCAGGCAGTACATATAATACTCAAGATCACCAGCACAAGCGTGCTTACGGACATCAAATTGACTATGGTGGTTCCCAAGACGATATTTCACAGGACAGTTATGAGCTACTTGAAAAATATGACATTGACTTTTTCAGTGGTCATCGCCGATCAGATGACCATATGCGCTCGTGCTCGCTTGATTCGGGTAACTACATACCGAGTGATGATGAGTCAGTTTCCGAACAACATAAATATCGTTCAGCTATGGATGTCAAATGTAAGTCCGCTGTTGATATTATGAATGAAATTTGGGACTCGGAAGATCCGCGCTACTTGCCACGTGAGAAGTTATGCGTGAAGTCAGATGGTAGCTTCTACAAAAAGGTCAAAGAGGCTCTTACTCGCACTTCTAGTCAAGAGAGTCGGAGTGAAGTTTTTGAGACGAAAATGTCGCGTAGTTCAGACTCTAGCAAAAAGTCGAGGGACAGTTTGTATCACACCGACAGCAAAAAGTCGCGTGAGACAATCAAGAGTAAGACGTCAGTGGCATCTAGTCAAGACTCAAAAGAATCATTAATAGGAGACTGTTTCGGTCGCAACTATGAGATGCCAACCACCACGGGAAAAAAGCTAAAGCATTTAAATAAAAAGGATCAATATGAAAAATATCAGCAATCTAGTCAAGAATCAAAGAGTGATTACTACGATGCCGTGGAAGGTGTCGAAACTGATAGTCTCTGCGGACGGCCAAAAGTAAAAAGCCACGATTGTTTATTGTCTGACACACACAGCTCGACTGCAAACAGCTCGTTTTACGACAGTCGTGACACATATTCAACATTTCCGAGCAATAAGTCACACAAAACATCCAAAGTACATTCGATCAGTCTCCAAAATGTAGAAATTGAGAGGAATACTAAATCATTTGGAAGCAAATCACCAGATGCAGCTTCGACACCGGCATCAGGTAAGAAATGCAAAGAAAAAGAAATTCAGACCAACGACTCTATTGATCAGACTGCACCAATTAAAAAAGTCGACTCGCAGTCGTCGAAAATTTCTGCGTTCCGACGACGTTCAGACAGTGAGAATATTTTCAGCTTCGATCAGGATCGAATTGAATGCATTCAGAATTATACCAAACAGTGGGAAGTACAAGGCAAAGAAGAAAAGACCAAACAAAGCCCAGAGTACCCCCTAACACCAGAACTAGTGTCAGAATTCGAAAAACAACAAGCGCGGGCTGCTAAGCAAAAAGTAACTCGTAAAGAGGAGTTGATGGCTAAAACCCATTTTGAAGAGTACAATCCGATTATGGCTCCTCTTAACTATTCACATGCTACAGTGGAGCGCACTAAAAGTGATCCCAATTCATTAGCGAATCGCGCTCGTCTTGGTAGCAACTCTCGTCGTCATGTGTTGATGCATCAGAAGTCCATAGACTTAACTCCAGCCGATTCTAGTGATGAAGATTATATCTACAAGCAAATACCGAGTGCTCCACCGCTTTGCAAGGCACATGGTAATTTTGAGATTCCAAAGTGTTTCGATGTGCCCCCAGTTTTGACGGATATTCCAAAAACCGGGTTTGAACTGCCAAAGAGTTTCTTCAGAGAGTATGACAGACGTTTTCCAAAAGTCTTGAAAGATGATATTCCATACGTTTTACATAAGCGCCATATTATGAATGGCACAGCTCCTTCACTTGGCGAAAAGAAACATACAAAACCAAAATCGCCGAAATCACCAAAGTCTCCAAAATCTCCAAAATCTCCAAAATCACCAAAGACGGAAGCAACAAAAGCTGTGACTTCGACCAGTCAGGTCGCTGACTTTCTGCCGGATATATTGGATAGTTTGTTGCCAGCAGAAACTAAAGAGTTTTTATTTACCCAAAACATTGATCTCTCTAAAGTAGATCCCATAACTTTGGAAGTTAATAAGTCCATACCGACTATCGAATTATCTTCACCTAAGCGAGATATTACGAAACAAATGGATCCATCTTTGTTAGAGAAACTAAATAAAAAACTCAGTCAAATAGAAAGTGATTCCGCAACTTCATCTCGAACCGAAAGTATACAGCAACAAAAGAATAAACTTGAGCAAAAGCAAATAGAACTTATACAGAATCTGCGGAAAGAACTACAAGCCAATACTAGGAAAGTGGTAAAGCCCCGTATAATACCAAAAACAAAAATTTCTAATAAGCCCAAGAAAGCCAAAACTCGCATAACATCATTCTCCTCCGACGATGAAAGTTTGGATTCAGACGATGTTTTTGGTTCGGCCGAAGCCATACCCGCTAGACTTGAGTTTTCACCTCCCCAGTCACGTAAAGAAATAGAACCAATATTGCGCATTGAACAGAGCCGTTTGATATCCGCTGCATGGGGTCGTGGACAGACTATGAGCTCAACTGAAATTGAGGGGTCACCGCCACAATGCCGTCGGCTTGCAGAACTGGAAAGTCGTTACCATACACAAAAACTTGATCCACAATATGCTAATACCACAGAATTAAGACGAATTTCTGAGAGATCGATTTCCATTCCGTCCTCGGAAGACGAGCCACTGCACATTCCAACCAGACGTATGGACGAGTGCACTAACGATTATCAACGCAACGAAAATATTCCGTCGCCAATATTAGAACACGCCGAGTTTTTCCGCAGTAACGATGATATTTACGAAACTTGTCAAGAGGAAAAAATAACGGAATCAGATATTGATTATACTCTTAAGAAGAAATCATCACCACGAACTGAAATGCCAAAATCAAAAGCCAAATTTATTGAAGAAATCATAGATTCTTCAATAGTGATGCGATCTAAAGGTCATGCACCTATTCTTTTCGCACATGCCCGTCTAAATTTGTCCGAAGGTTCGGTATCACTCCAGCGACAAAAAGCTACGCAAGAGTCACCAACAACCGAGAGGCGTACCAAGAGCCTAGATACTCCAGTCATATCACTACACCGACTTCCACCTATGAACGCATTTTCGTCTAAAGATGATACAGTTGGATTTGAGGAGGAAGCTGAAATATTGGAAGAAAAGTCACTGGAACGAGGAAGTGGTGCTCAGCAAGATGATGATGCTGCTGACAGCATACACTCTTGCGCTGGCTCTATACCGACACAAACAAGTTATCATACTGCAGGAAAAGATTCTTTGCTGAATACTGTATCCATTGATGAGGAAGAGATACAGTTATTAAATCAGCTCAAGTTTATTGAGAAAATTGCATTGCAAGGTGTTAAAATAAAAGCAAAGAAAAAGTCGAAGATGAGACTTAGGAGTGGAGATCACTTAATATTGGATATACCTAAGTATCGTTTCACTGACTGGTCACCCTATAGCTCAGCCAATAGCTCTCGAAAAACATCTCCGGGTGTTTCGCGAGCTAGTAGTATCGAAAGCACTGGCAAAGGTAAATTTAAAATTGGACCAAAGTCTCCAGAGAGTACAAAATTAAAAGCAGGAACATCGCGAAGTCGTCCAGAATCTCGACGTACCAGTGTAGACGATAGTAAGGCAAAGGATGGTAAAGGAAAAAAATCAAGTCCAAAAGAACGTCCTCGTTCCATTGAAGCTCGTCGCCTCAGCAAGGATAAAAGCAAGTCTCAAGAGGAAACAGAAGCAGATATTGCAAAACGAAAAGAACGACAACAAAAATTATATGAGTCTGCCATGAAACAGACCATAACTATGCTTAGCCCTGTTAAAGATTCACTGCCACCATTCCCAGCCCCTGAAGATAAAATCTCAGTGAAGACGGATGGAGATAAAATTATAATAGAAACGGAGTTTAAGAGCAAGGCTGAAGATCACGTTTTAATAGCGAAATCTCCACGAAAGTTGGACACGTCGTTAGTAAAATTTAGTCGCAGCTTCGATGAAGGACGTAGCCCAGACAAGTTAGACAAAGCCAATCGCAGCTTCGAAGATCGTAATAAATCCTTCGAAGAATCTGAAAAATCAGACGTACCGGATGACATGGTAATTAAGTCGCCTAAGAAAATTGCCAAAAGCCAAGAGATTAAACAAAAAATTGAAGGAAGTGTTGTGCATAAAAAAATTGATGGTAAGTCTAGTAGTTTGGAAAAGCCTTCTGAACATCATTATTTGGGAACTGATATAAAGGCAAAAAGCCTTGATGATAAAAAACCGGCTCCAACGGCAGAACCCAAGAAAGTTGATGAAAAATCTACCACACGAAGTGCTATTGGTGATCGGCGCATGTTCGCACATCAGTACAATGTTCATGAGGACATAGATATGCAGGCGGTTATTTCGGAAAGACGATCATTAGAAATACTAAAGAGATCTTTGCCTTCCGAAGATACAAAAGAAAGTGAAGGTACTTATAGCCGTAAACCATCCACGGCAGAGAGTTTGGATTCATTTGTGTCAGCGGATGATAGTCATTCACCAGCAAGCAAATCTCCTGTTCCACCAGAAGTTTATCCACATCGCGTACCAACAATTGAATGCGAAGAACCGTCTATTGAAGAAGATGATAACTCGGGAGAATGTCGTCATTTAAAAGTGTCTCGTCAAGATACTAACCGATTAAGCTTGGATCGTAGTCGTAGCGATGAGACAGGCTCGTGGATTACTGTTGAGTGTGATGAATTCGTTGGTTCGGATACTTCTGATAATGAACCTCGCACATTGGAGCCAGATCGTAATATACTAGAGACACAAGCAACCTTGGAGGATGCTATTCCGTTGGAATATTCCAATTGTGCTACACCAACATCCGATTTAAATATTTTAGTAACTCCACCAAATACGAGTCCGTTGATCGAGAAATCTGTTTTAGAAACTTTTGAAAAACAAGCTGAAACATCCGAAACTAAGAAGAAACATAGCTTAGAGAAGCAAAGCGACAAGTCTAAAAGTTCTGATTCGTGGACAAGTGGGGAAAAAGATGTTAGTCCTCATCGTGGTGAACATCAGCACGATTGGAGTTTATCTGTAAGTGGTGGGAAGGAGAAAAGTTCTATGGACGAAGAGTCCAGTGTAAGCTGTTCCATCGCAAGGCCTTTGGGAATTTCCCAAGATTTTGGAGATATTGAAGAAAAGAAATGTCTAGAACTTAAACAAAGAATGTTAAAATTAGAAGTAGGTAATGAGGGAGATGTTGGAGAAACACCTATGCCGACTAAAATAAGTCCTACCGGTGGTTCAAATGAAATCACCCCAACCAACGAGCCAAAAATTATAGTAAAGAAACCAACAACCCCAACTTTAGAGAAACAAAGTCCAATAGATTTGGGCATAAGCACTGAAAGCTTTTTGGATCCAATTGATGAAAAACTAACAAAACTTCTGCAACGAAATGAGGATAGTGAATCTAGTTCTGGTGCCTCGAAAAAACCACCTAAAATCGAAAAACCTGTACGTACTAATGTCGGCAAAAAACTGGCGGTAGTCAAAACGGATGGTGGTGATAAGACTGGAAAATCGGGAAGTAGTTCACAGGAGTCAAAGTCAAGTTTTGACTCGAAAGGATCCTTAAGTGTAGAATCTCGTGGATCCTTTGAGACCGAAAGTAGTTCTGGTTCAATGGGCGCGGCACATCGTAGAGGAGAATTAGTACAGAAGGAGCAACAATCAACATGGAAACCGTTTCCTATAGAAAGCTCTGGCAGCTCTAGTACAGATGACCCTTGGCACCACGTTGAAACGGATGGTTATGAGCGATACGATGCCAACAATCCTTTACGTGATTCTTCTGACAGCGATTTAAAAGAGGTATCACCAGATGACCAAAAGGAAAGTGACACAAGCTTTCAAGATGAATTAAATGATTTCCCAACAACATTTGGGTATCCTTCGATGACAAGCTCTTTAGGTGGAATCGGAGTAAACCCAACGGATATAATTGGTTACACTACCGGTTTTACTTTGGGAAGAACTTTATCTCGAATATCTGAACGTAGTACAGCTTCAGAAAAATCTAGCATGGAAGACGATGTTAGTAAGGCATCTACTCATTCTGTAAGTATGAGAGACGAATCTGTTGGTTCTACAGATCACCAACCAAGTTTAAGCTCAGATTCTCGAAGCAATACCAATTTGGCTTATATATCAGATGCTGATCGACGCACATCGGCCGAGATGCCAGAAATTCCTTGTGACTCTGCAACTGGCGATCGGCTCTCTAGTATTGGCAGCTTTAACGAACCGAAATCTCCGATTGTTGTGACTGGACGCTTTTCTGTCACTCAAGTCGAAGAGCAACAAGGCGATGATGTAGACAGACACACACTTATGTGTCTTTCAAATGCAGGAAGTCAAGATTCAGAAGATTGGCCACTTCCCGAAATACCGTTCGATCATGTACCAGTAAAACCAGTAGAATCTATCTATCAAATGCCAGATTTGGATAAACCTGTGCCGAAAACTTTTTGTTGGAAAGCCAGTAAATCATTTCAATCGCAAGATTCGCAGGACTGGCCTTCCCCGCCACCAAGTGCTATGGAACCTCCATTAATAATTGAAGATATAGAAACATATTATGCCACGGAGGCACAAAGTGCTGATCAAGTAATGGTAGAGTCTTTCACAGCAACCGATAAGACAGATGATGACGTGCAATCACAAGCCGATGATAGGCTCTCCAATGAAGACTTCCCAATTACTCCTCCTGATGTGGCGAAAGTTTTACCTTACGAGGATACGGCTTATTTAATGTCGGCAGCATTTGAAGATAAAGATTTCGGTAATGAGGATACTCAACATGACACTCCGACATGTCTAAGTTCAACGTTGAGTGCGGCGTCTTGCCTCTCGTCTTCATTTAATGTAACTTGTTCATCCTCGCAAAAATCAACTCAAATCTCTCCTATTAGAAAAGATTCTAGTCCCGATTCGGTAATCATATCACAACCAACACGCTCACCAACCATCCGAAGTCCAATTTCCGAAGATGAGGTTTTATCAAGTGATGACGTGTTTATGCCAGGCACTGTAAAAATTCAATTACCAACAGACGAAAATCGTGCAACCGAATATTTGCGAAAGTTGTCTCGAGGTTCAAATAACTCTGATACCTCTATTGACGATATTTTATCAACATCTGGAACATTTATGGAAGACCAGACGACCGTACGACGTAATTATGAATCACGTCTCAGTACGGGTTCTTGTAAACGGTGTAGCCATTCTAGTCATTCCGAAGAGGAAACAAGTTCAATTGGAACTGATTTAGACGGCACGGTACGTATGGGCTTACAACAGAAGAAATGTACACATAGCTCTCATTCGGAAGACACATCGATTGGATTGAGCATTTCGGAGTGGTCAACGGGCACCAACACAGTCCGCCAATACGCGAATCTCTCTGGATCAGATAGTCTCTCGGCAGTGTCAACCCAATCATGTGCGAAAAGTGAGAAGTCAAATCATACAAAATCTAGTATGAGCTCAATAAACAAATCGGCCGAAAGCTTGAACGAACAAAGTGGAAGTTTTTCAAAAGGACTTTCTGGTGATAATGGTTCATCTGATGGTATGCGCTATGATATACTATCAAACTCTGAAACAGAAAAAATGTCTGAAGCCACTTCGGCGACAAAAAGTGACGACACTACACTGACGCTTACAGAAATGGCTCAAACAATGACTGAGTGGTCTACGTCAAGCAGCCGCACTTTGGTGGGGCCTCAACCTGGAGAAAATCCTCAGGATCCAAGAAGCGGAAGAAGAGGCAGCTACATAGACTATGTACCACTGAAACAGCCGCGAGGAATTTCTAAAAAGTCTCCCAGTGAAGAGTTGCGTACTGCTATTCCGCAAGTACACCGCAGGAGTGCAAGTAATGGCAATAATGGTCGCACTACTTTAGATGAAACGGGACAAAAAGGTTCAACTCCGAAATTAGGTGATCACGGACGACAGAATTCATTATCTCGTTTAATAAAATTGGAAGAGAAAGAAGTTGCTACAGAGCATACAAGTGCTGCGCGAAAACGACGTTCACTGGAAATGATGTCGAATCTATACCAAAGTCAGGATATTTCATCAGAAAGTGAAGCTCCTTTCGTAGAGCGATTATATTCTCCTAGTGAGAAGCTAACAGAACGTTATCAAAGTCAGGAATTCGTTCCGTTGCATGGAGCCACAGCGCAAGCTCAACAAGTAAACACGACAACTCAAAAGTCAAAAACTTCACCGTCACCGATAAAACCAAGAGCACCGCAGCCCCCGACCAAACCAAAGCCCCAAGTAACACGGCCATTAATGCAAGCCTTGTTAAAGCATATGAAAGCAGTTAGTAAAGCCGAGGAAACTTCCGCTTCAGCTTCCATATCTGAGGCATCGACATCGTCGCAAGTAAGTTCCAAGAAAGCTCCTCCGCCACCTATACCAAATATACCACCCATTACGTCACCAAACGATTTACCACGAACTCATTCAGTAGGTCAACTTCCTGATAAGCCACTCGCGAAGCATCATAGCTATGATGATAAAACCATGTCTAAATCACAAATACGAGAATACAAAACCAACAAACTTCGACAATCAAACTCTTTTCATGAGCACATGTTGTCGAAGTCGCAGCAATCTTCCCAAGAGTCAATGCCACCGCGTATTGACGAGGAGTCATCGCTTGGCGGAGAGGGTAACGGTGTATCGTCAGCTACCACAACAGTCACCAATTACAGTGAAAATACCACAAGTACAGAAACGTCGTCTCCTATGTTACCGCAGCGGGCAGAAAAGCTCGTTAAATGCTCACCATATTATTCAAGTAGCTTGAGCTCAGAATCGCCCCCAAATCAATTGGTACAAAAACCACCACGAAAAAGTTCAATTACACGGAATACCATGATTAAGAGTCCACCAAGCGGCAATGACACTGATAGTTCTATGGACATACGAACACAAGATCCAAAACTGCGTAACAAAGGATACCGTCGAAAACGACAAGTGCCGACCAAAAGAATGCGTTCGACGGAGCGTGCTTTATTAGAACAAGAGAGCTCCGAATGTTCAGAAGGTTATTTACCAGAAATCGACTCCGGTAGTTCCGATCCCTCATACCGACCAGAAGATCAGTATTTGGAATTTGACGAAGAATTAGAACACGAGCAAGAAACCGACGAGTACGATGATTACCCTCAATATTCTGGCGCTGCTTACGCAACGTCCAGCAAGTTTGAAAGTTTGGACATGACGGATAATGTAGATGAAATGGGCTTTCCCCGATACGACCGTTTGAGTCACATAACCAATCCAATGTATCACACACAATTAATGCAACCACTGTCATGCCAGAATGTGGCGACGAAACCCGCCCCAGCCAATCATCCAATGCCACCGCCAAATGGCCAACCGGTTAAACCAGCGCGTACCAAAAAACGTCAGCTAAAGCGTGAGGAATCAGTTACAAGTGAAGCTACTGCAGAAAAGCTTGAAACAACGCTTATGCCAGAGCAAACCCACATTCGACCATTTCTCACTCCTGAGGACAGTGAAGTTGAGAGCAAAGATGGCCTCTCAGATGAATTGGCTAATTCAAGCGAAGAAAGCAGTGGGTTTGCACAGGCAACTGGTACGATAAGACGCACCACTGACGGCACATATACCCAATACGGCGGCGATATCGAGTTACCGTACCCAGACTTTCTTTCAGACTATGAGAATGAACCAATAGAGTATGAACGCTATGCATGTGGATTGGATATACGCGTTGACCCGCCGCCAAAGTTTGACGATTCGGATAATTTAAGCGACCACTAATGGAATATATCCACACAATAGAGTTTTGAGTTGAACTCTAAACTGATGGTATATGAAACAGCATGGCACTCGTGTAAACGTGCTCTTACGTAGTTGAAATAAATATGTAGAAGGTATTGTAATCAAAACTTATTGGTAGTAGCAAATGTAAAGGGCAACGCATTCTTAAATAAGCGTTAGCGCGTTTGAAGTTTAACAAAGTTGTTACACAAACAAAAGTCGATCCTGAACTTGTTTATAAAAAATTGACTAATACTCTCCAAATCATCTTATATTCAATTGAGACTGATTTATGGTGTGAACTGCTGCAGCCATTTTGCTTTCGACAAATCCCCATAAAGTTTATAAATATTAACACGAAATAATTTTAAATAACTAACTAGCGAAAATATAAAATTTTAATTAAATCCCTTATTTGCCTGATTTTAAAATGGCCAAACTTTTTTAACTACAACAACATAATCGTACATTATGTAGAAGTTTTGGGAAAACGCTAGTAGCCTGTAAGATGAAAAGTAAAAAATAGTTTAAAAAGAATACAAAAACAAAAACAAAAGCATACAAAAATCATGAACATCTGTTGTAAGTTAAAGGTTGAGATTATCTAAAGCTTGGTAAAAGCAACAAATATAATATAATCGTATTAAAAATGTTACATTTTAATGCACTGTTTACTCATCGAATAATTCTGAATCAAACAAGCAAACTTGAAGACATTTAAAATAGCTAAATGCATATAAAGCAACTGCACACACTACACACACACATAGAACCTTAAAAGAACATTGCTAATATATACATATGTATTATCGATTTAAGAGGTCAAGTATTGAAAAATAATGAAACGATGGTAATTTATTTTGAGATTACATGATTAACATATTATGACGCCACCAGATTAAGTTGAGAAAGCGAGTATAGGATACGAAATGTTCTAATTCAAATTTCATATATTGTTTGACAAAAATCTGCAACTTGATTATCTCAATGCAGAATCATTCCTATTGGCAATTTGGTTTGCGGTCGATTGGACTCATTTTGGCAATTACGGTCCGTCCGAGCTACGCAGAAATTACAACAGTACAGCAACTGTGTTGCATATTTGCTGATACTCTGCTAATGTGCAGACAAAAATTTAGTGTTGCCGATTTGTTACACAAATTGTGCCCAATGGCGTCAGTGACAGAAGAACGCTGTTGCAACTTTTGCCAAAAATTTGTAACACGCTGTTGTGATGCCAACAATTTTTATGTTTTTTTTTTCAATTATTTCTAATAAATTTAAAACATTCTAATTGGTAAATGGTTGAATCAGCTAAACTTTCTTCGTAAAAGTTTATACCATTGTATGGTATGTCAAAAAAAATTATCGGAAACAATATTTACTCCAACTTTAAAGTAATAAACATTCGGAAAATTCGTAAAATTTGTCGCACGTGACCTATTGTCTTGCGACAATTCTGCCTACATTTTGTGCATTTGAATTTTAGAGGGTTACATGGATCTGCATGCCCTAGAAAATGGTTATATTTTATGTGAGGTAAAAAAACTGCATCACCATCGCTGATCAGCTGTTCCGTACATAACAGATTATTACTACATTATACAATGAGGTCAGTTTGATACGCAAATTCCTATTAGAATGTTCAGAAGAAGTTTTGTTTTATTTTTCACACCCTTTAAACCACACCTTTGTAAACCAAATTTTGTGCCATAAACCTTGGATCTTGTCAGTTCTTTAGCTAATAAAAGTTGTGCTGACAAAAATATTTACCAAAAACTTCCAGTTAAAATTGAATTATTTATAAAACGGAGAGATAAATAAATAAGAAATATAAGAAACTGCCAAGAAGTCCCACAGCTTTTTATCCAAGAATAAAAAGGAAAGCACACAATTTATACTTATCTTCTATTCGGTATTACCCGCACACACACATAGAAGCGACAAAAGTTTTGGGATTTTTCTGGAAATCATCAAAAGCTTGGAATATTGGTCAATCAAAGTATGAAAAATACTCACTTTACAAGTATATATATATGTCTTTATGTGCATATAAATGCATATCTGGTGCCAAATTAATAATATTACACTAATTACCAGTTATTAGTGGAGTGCCAAGTTTTTTGTCTGATTTGTTTTTAATAGAAAATGAATTTATTGAAATGTTTATGTGCTTTTACATACTTTAATCAAATACATAAGAAAGTGCTTCCTAGTAAATTAGAAACATTGAAAGCAAATAAGATGTTAAGGACTACTGCAACCTACTTTTAAACTTCCGATTATTTTATACGTTCCTTTCATTAAGTTTAGAATATATAGTATATAAGAAAATAGAAGTTTTATTAGATCTTACTACATATATACATATGTATAATAAACAACTAGAGAGACTATTCTGGTTTTGGTTGTTTCCATAAAATTTAAATTCAACATACCTAGGTTGATTAGTGCATAGAAAATAGCCGTAAATGTTGTATGCTGCATTGGATTGAGTTTTCCGTGCTCATCGTGGTCGTAGACATGAGTTGAGGACATATAGCAAATATTATTTAACTCTGCCTAAGGCACAAAAATTATATTTTATTGTCTTCGGTAAACCATTGATCAAGGGCAACATTTCAAACCTCTACAAGCAATATTAGAAAGTGTATATAATCGTTTATACTTCATGTGTCTGTTCTATTGTTCTGTTTTCCACAGAATTCTAAGTGTGCTGCTAATAAAGTACCGACAGAAATACATTTTGCAGTGAATAACATTTTTTCACAGTTTTTTCTAAATCCTAGGGCCTTTTTTGCGTCTTTTTCAGAGAGCAATTGGTGTATCTCACTTATTCAGAAGTTGGCAGGAAAAAAATCCCGCCGACTTTGTGAAATTTTCAAATTGGCAATTGGCTCACCAGCAATGTCAACACAGAAGCTTAATAATATGATTAAAATGTGTGTTTTTTTTTTTTATTCTTTAACAGTAATTTAAAAATATAGTATCTCTTAGGCAGGAATTTACGGCGACTGGCTCAAACTTTGCAGTCAACTTTTTCGACTAGTGTTATCTGAAAGAATATAGGAGAGATTTTTATTCTAAATAAAACTTGCTAATGAAGTATCTAGGTATGATTTAAACTTTACATAATTTTTACGCGAAATGGCGGTTGTAAACGCAAATGCCCATTTTTTACCGCAAAAAATTAAATGAATGAAACACAAAAAAAATCTTACGTAGTTTACTAGATAATAAAAGCTAAAGCTAAATTTTGAAATGGACACATATAATAGTCTTCGTGTACTCCGTTTGCAAGGGGGTTTCGAGAAAAACGTTTTAAAGGTTTACGTTGAAGTTGACTGATTCAAAAACTTCGACGCTATAGCAAATTGGAAACCTAATGTGTTAAGTTAAAAAATAAGTCTCCAATGATTTAAAAGCTTACACTTTTTAAAAGTGCTGACCATGAAATTTTATTTGATTAAAGATGAGTTATTTGAGAGTATATTTTGTAGCATTATATGCTTTAAAATAAAAGAACATACCACTAAGTTAAATAAAAGCAAAGAAAAATTGTGTTCGAAGCTTTGGAATTTATCTTTTAAATTTTTTAAAGTGCAAAGTTTATGGAAGTTTTCATGTCTGTTTTTTGGAAGTATATTTTTGTTGAATTGGAACCACTTGTGGAAATTTCTAATTCTTACTTCCATTCTGTGTAGATATAGGTATGTTATATGCATAAATGTTATATGAAACCGTTTTTACTTAATATTTAATGGTTATACCCATCTGTATGTTTGTAAATTTAATACGATAGTTTTAAATTGATAGACGGATATCAAAATTTCTAATCAAAATCGTTGAATTCATTGGAATGTGCCAAATTTTATGATCTGTTGTCAATATTTACCGCATAAGTATTCCATGTACACTGTTTTGTTGTTCGTAGTTTTAAAATGATGCCACATACATGTGCTAAATTCTGGAGTATGTTAAAACAGAAATGAGAAATCACAAAAATATATGGAGAATTTAAAGAAATTAGGTTAAGTGAAGGCACAAGTAAGGATGTCAATGATGATGAAATAGAAAGTCAGTTATGCATTTAAGCGTATTAAGTAAAACAAAGCACACTCTCACACGACACATAAAGACAGCGCTTTAATTTAGTTGAAGATGTCCAGTCGATTGATAATTGGAATTTTAAATTTGTCAAATTCTTGCTTAAAACTTCTTATTGCGGACTTTGCTGCGAATGTTCATTGTGGTTATATTTTCACTAAACAGAACTTGGAAATTCTCCATGTTTGCAGAACATATTTCCAATAACCGACTGGACAAAACAAAGTTACATGTACCACAAACATACACACATAATATAGCTAATGTCATGAATTATTAAATGAAACTCATAACACTTTCAAATTCAAAACAAAAAATGTTACAAACTTAATAACAATTCCATTAAAGATTACATAAAATAAATAAAGAAATTCAATAATCGATTTTTGTTTTAATTTTTCTCTATAACGGAAGGGTATTTAAGTTAGTCAAGATCTTAAGAAAGTCTCAAAAACTCCGGTAAGATTTCAGCGGTTTTGATTTGATTATTTTTTTTTATTCTATTATAATTGAGGTTAGCACGTTTTGCGTAAGCATATTAATTTTTCTCAAGAGTGTTGGAAACAGAGATGACGAGAGTTTCGTTCCGTTGGATTGCGTTTCAAGAATGGTTAGGGGATCAGGTGTGCACAAAAACATGAAAAAAAAATATTACAATTGTAAATAAATTGTTTATAAAAGTAAAAACAAATCATCACTAAATAAGATTTCGACTGGACCTGATAGAAAATTGAAAAATGTGTAATTTTAAAAGTTTTGGAAGATTGATAAAATAAATGAAATAGTTATACAGATGATACTTATTTGAAAACGCTACGTCTTCCCTAGCGAGGGTTACTGAAATATCTTCACCAAGGTTGATGTTGAATAGAAACCAATGGTCCACATCAAAAACTATTTGCACTGCAACCTATTTGAGTTTGTAATTTTGCTGGAAGCTTAGATTTAGCTGTAGCTTTCATCCAGTAATCTTCACATACATATATAGTAAGAATTAAAAAACAAATAAATATGATATCTTATCATATCACATATCTAGCAATTTGTTGTAAATCTATTAGTGTCATGACAGGTTTTGCTTCTTATCCAATTAATTAAATTTCGAAACTAAATTAAAACTTACTTGTTAAGTCTCAATATACGTGTCTATGTGTTAGAGAATAACATTTGATGAATTCAATAATAAAAATAACTTAAAACATTAATAAAAACAACAAAAATGTTCACAGATTACCACGGCATCAATGGTAATATGTCACTGGATCGGCGTGGAGAAGTGGGCACACCACAAAATCGGTATGATCTAACGCTAGGCTCAGACAAGTCATCGTCATTATCCCGTTCAGAAGCCGGTACATATGATGTAATACAAGCCGAGATACAGCATGCTAAGCGACACGAACTGCCGACGGGCGTAGCCATGTCGAACAACAATAACGGACAGCACAATGGCAGCTCATTGGATGTCGAAAGTGACTCAAAGAAGAGAGTAAGATATTGTTTCGCTTTAATAAAATTTTCAATTATTGTGTTCAAAGCATTTAAATACGAAAATACATTTTATTTCATTAGAAATGGCCCACAGAGAAATCATACTTTTTGGCAAAGGAATTGCTTATGACGGAGAGAACATATAAAAAGGACTTGGAAATATTAAATCGATCATTCCGCCAAGAACTCTCCGCACAAGATGTGGAGAACTTGCAACCTCTATTCGATTTTCTCGACTCCATGGCACAGCATCACAACACATTTCTACGCGATATCGAGCATCGCATGGTGCTTTGGGAGGGGCGTGGAACGCACGATACCCATCGCATCGGCGATGTGATGATGAAAAATATCGCTGTGTTGCCTGTTTACGATGAATATGTACAGTCGCACATTGAAATCTTGCACTGCATGAACGAGATGTTCGAAACAGACGAGCGATTCCAACAGATCTACAAAGATTTCGAACAGCAGAAATTGTGCTATCTGCCACTTGGTGAGCTGCTACTAAAACCACTGAATCGCATACTACACTATCAACTCATCTTGGAACGTAAGAAAATTACCGATTCCTTTTTGCTTTAAATAATAACTAATCATGATTTGCATGCTACTCCACAGGATTGTGTGATTTCTTCACTGAAGAGCACATCGACTATGCTGATTGCCAGGCGGTATATCACATTCTATTGCGAACCACCAAACAGATTCGTGAACAATTACCTGAGTCGGAAAATTTCGTGCAACTCTGCGAATTGCAGCGGGACATAACTGGCTTCGATAAATTGGTACAGAACCAACGGAGATTGATTAGACAAGGTTGTCTACTCAAGCATTCGAAACGAGGATTACAGCAGCGTATTTTCTTCTTATTTTCCGACATTCTCCTTTACGGCACAAAATCGCCGATCGATCAGTCATTCCGCATTTTCGGACATGTCCCCGTGCGCTCTTTGCTTACAGAAAATGCCGAACACAATACATTCTCCATATTTGGTGGGCAATGTGCAATAACAGTGAGTGCTGGCACTACTGCCGAAAAGACCCTCTGGCTGGCAGAGCTTTCCAAGGCGGCAGCAGACATCAAGAATAAGCCACCAACACAATTAACCTTAACTTCGCTGAAAAATTGCAGTGAGTAATTCGTAGAATTGCGATAATATTAATTTGAATTAAGAAGTAACACTTGAATAAACGCGAAATTAAGTTCATATTTTGAAAATGGTTGAAACCCATTGAGGGTTTGAATTAGGTGCTGTTTGTGTTTTTGGTTTTTAGTTCAGGTTTTGTTTTAACGGTAAAGAATTAACAGTCGTCTTTAGAATTATGTGTAACTTCTTAAATCATCAGAAAACTAGCACACTCCTTTACATATATTAATAAACATATTCTTGTGGGCTGCCAAGAAAAGGACGATGTAATTCCATGTAAGTCTGTAAAACTGAATATATAGTATATACAAATACATATTAAAAGTCTCCAAAACATAGTACCAAAACATTTTGAAAGAATATAAGTAAGAAACGACAGAACTAACAATCCACAGAATTTTCGCTGGTAAATACTCGTAAACATGCCAGACCACAGCTTTATTTGACAGAAAAAACTGAAGTGTAATTAACGACTTACTACTTGGAATACACTATATTTTTTTTTGTTTTTTTCCTAGAAGAGTTACCATATTTTCCCTTTTAAAAGTCATCCGATTATTGTTACTCCAATCTTAATTGAAATAAATATATTTTGTTTTTTTTTTTTTTACGACAGGCTCGTCGGAAGAGGGTCTCGATCTGTGTGGTTTGACGAACGGGCTGACCGCTCAACAGCTGCAGCAGCAACAACTAAGTTTACAAAACAAAACGCCACCCTCGCGCAGCAACACGGCTCTACACGTTTGCTGGCATCGTGGCGCAACCGTCGGCTTGGGCGATCACCTCATATCCGCCGAAAACCAACTGTCCGGCTATTTGTTACGTAAATTCAAAAACAGTTCCGGTTGGCAAAAATTATGGGTGGTCTTCACCTCCTTCTGCTTGTACTTCTACAAAAGTTATCAGGATGAGTTCGCTTTAGCGAGCTTACCTCTATTGGGCTATTCTGTGGGGCCGCCAGGTCATCAGGATGCTGTGCAGAAGGAATTCGTTTTCAAATTGTCCTTTAAAAATCATGTTTACTTTTTCCGCGCTGAAAGTATACACACCTACAATCGGTATGTTGTCCCTTACAACTGTTATTATGCTTTTTAAATCATTTACTAAAATATATTCCCACGTTTACAGATGGCTGGAAGTCCTACGAAGCACTACGCAAACGCAAGACTTCAAGAATATCAATTCGAACCCAGCTCACTGAAGCTGAGTACGACCATCAGCAATAGTATTCAGCGGTAGTAATCCATAGGATTATGAGAATACAAAAAATATTTATGTCCGAAAAAAATGGTTGGTGTCACATACTCACCAGTGAAATATGAAGCATTAAATGATAACCAATTGCTACATCTACGCTTTAAAAAAGTGCCTTTAAGTATTTTCTCTGTTTTTACGCGTGAATACAAACATATTAACATTTTACAAACTGTACGACATTTATTAATATTTGGAATATCCTTAAAATGGACATATTTTTCTACATTATATACACCATGTATTTATATACTATTATATATGTACACATTTGTAATTTACAATTATAGATTTGATGTAGTTCCGAATGTCGTAAGTCTTTATAGAAATACGACTAAATTTAAATTTTTGCATTTATACATTGTAAATATAAAGAAGAAGAAAATCGTATTTGCGTGACCAATTCCATTATTGACGAGCAAACGTGTTTCAATATCTTGATCGTCAGCTAGTATTATTTTAAGTACTAAAATTTTAGCAATTCTTCAATACGAACATTAAGCTGTACTTTACTAAGTTAATCTCTGAAGACAAAAGCTAAACAGCTATTTCCACTGCTAACATTGCTTAGTTTCAATCACGATACTTTCGATTTTGATACTTTATTAATAATCCGCCTACATAATGTGTACATTACTTGCGACAATGTAACCGTTTAAATACTTGTATTGACTAATAAAACAATCTAGATCATGTACCAAATAAATGAAAAAAGTTGCGTTTTCTTACCAAGAATACTATTGTGTATAAAATGTTAATGTTCTTCATCATAATTACACAAAAAATCTTTGAATGGAGAGCAGATTTTCCTACAGGGATACTTTTAACTTTTATATTCAAAGGCGCCTTTTCCAGTTTGAATGAATATTTTGTTAGTTTCCCTTATTACTGCATATGAAACTTACTTTTTGATCAACATTTCAAGCAGTTCTTTCGGTGAACTTTTGTTTAAATTTTCCAAATCCCATTTTGAGAATCACATATTTATGTATTTAAACCGTAAACTATTGTACATAACATTACAGATGGTTGGTTATACACTTACCAGATTGGCACATGGAAACCTAGCAACGGAACAACAAGCCACAAAAGCGGTAATGTTGTTGTTGTTTTAGCGCATATTTAAACCCCGCTTGGGAGGTAAAGTTCCGATTGGATGTCATCGGATCGGATATTGGGGTGTTATATAAGTGAGAGTGCATGCAAATAGGTGGTTAGGTTCACGCGGGGACTCGTTGCATGTGGGATATATGTATATTTGTTTTAGGTGGTAATAGTAGGAGTTTTACATGCTACAATATCTTGAACAAAGTTGCGCAAGGGTCACTCTAGATTCTTTAAGATATTAAGATTAAGATTAAGACTCTAGTCTAGAAGCATGAATTACAGGTAATTTTTAAAGTGTCGTAAAAAACGGCAATTAATATTTTTACTATCCATTTTTTTTATTAGTTATTTGTTAATTTTAGAAGAGTAGAGAAAAAAATTAAAAACTAAAAAAAGTAAAAAATTTCAAAAATTATGAGCTGACGAAGAGGGGGGTCTCTAAAAATTTCCACGTGACCATACCCATGATTTCAACCCTCCTAGTTATCTGAAACCAAAAAAAAAGATTATTAATTTAGAATAATGTCGCAATGGCTGGAACTACGAAAAAGTGGGAAAAATTTTTTTCACAAAATGGCGACTGCCTGAAAAAAAACTTTTTTGGATTTCTTTTTCTGACTATTTAGAATTTTTTTAAAATAATAAAAATAAAAATTTGGTGATGGGGCTAGTTCCAACCATAGCACAAGCCTATAAAGAAGACTCTATAAAAATTTCAAGCAAATCGGTCCAGTAGAACTTGAAAAATCGTGGGTATCGTTCCGAAAAAGTCAGTTTTGAGAAAAACGTGTTTAAAGTTTCCCTAATGTCTTTTGTTCGATTAGTTCCGGCGGTACCAGTTTGGATGCCGAAAATCCAAAATCCGAAATCTCCGAAAATAATTTGAAGTTTGAAAAATCCTCTTGTACACATATTCTTGAATAGTTAAACTTTAAAAATATAAAAAAAAATCGATTTTTTTAAATTTCCCTTAAGGCAAATCGAGCTCTTTGTCTGCTATGAGTGGTGGTTCAAATCCAAGTGCGCCAATCATTGAGAGGGAGTCGATGCAGTTGTTAATGGGTGCACTGTTAGTTAGTTGCGCCTATCCAATGTCGTCGAAGTAATCAAAGAATGACATCTTTATGCTTCTGAGAGGCGCGTCAGCTTCAAGCAGAACGCTGCAGGGCTGTTTCCTGCTTCCAAGCAAAAACTCCTTGAAGAGTAAGCACTGCTCTGTTCCTTAAACTACGAAGAAGTTGCGTTTTACTACATTCACACGACCATATCGATGCTTCCTTGTTAATTATCGGTCCGCCGAAAGCCTTATATGTTGCTAACAACGTTTTTTATCTTTCCCCCAGGAGCTGCTGGCTAGCGATTTGAGAATTTTGTTGTTTGGCAATAATCGCGGTTGTATGCGGCGTGAAGGAGTACAGCATTATACGTATAAGCATTCGTAATTAGGGCCTTAGGTGTGGTTTTCGACTTCAACAGCGTTGAAATTGTTTGAAAACCACCAACCGTCCAATTAAACAAAACACGATAACCGTACGCCCACCAAAGGTAAATTTCGAATGCCACGAATTCCCTCAAATATGTTGCCGATTATTCATTGAGCATGAAAAAATCAAAACAGAATGAATCATTCATAAAATGCACTCCAATCCTCATCATCAGCCTGTTAAGAATATCGATGATTACTAGTCTCTTCCTGGTAGCATTTCACTTGTTCAGAAGACTTTCGCGACACTAACTTATTATAGGCCACACCTTTGAATCGTTGAAGGCACCAAACAGTGTACATATCACAACATAGTATAAAACAAAGTCATTCTCTCTGTCCCTGTATCCCTATGAATGCTTAAATCTTTAAAACTACGCAACGGATTTTGATGCGGTTTTGTTTTTATTAGATCGAGTCATTGAAGAGGAAGGTTTATTTCTGTAATAGCATCCATTAAATAGTAGGGAAATACTGTTATTTTTGAGTTTTCTAATGTGATGTCGTAAATAATTAATTTTTTTCCGCTTACGTTGCAAACGAAGGTTGAACCCTACGAGATTTATCAAGTATTGTACACAGTGAAAAGATCTACAGAAATACAATGGTATACGATGGTCTTTCTCTATATCTTATGGATATCCCACAATAATATTTTTTTGTCATTTACTTTTTACGACAAATAATGGCTAATTTTCGAAGCGATTTCAACCAATACAGCATTAATCCTTACTCAATACCTTAAATACATTGTTGATTTAAGGGGTTACATATGTACGTCCAGAATTTTCAAAAAATCGATTTTTTTATAGGTTATTATTCTTTATAGTTTTAGGCGTATTTCTGTGAAAGTCGATTGTAAAAAT
This sequence comes from Bactrocera zonata, assembly GCA_037783105.1. Classification (NCBI taxonomy): domain Eukaryota; kingdom Metazoa; phylum Arthropoda; class Insecta; order Diptera; family Tephritidae; genus Bactrocera; species Bactrocera zonata. The sequence continues at coordinate 701,145 of JBAWJQ010002508.1, read as the reverse complement.
TCCCCATAGATACAAAGTTATGGTAGAAAATCAGACCGCCCTACGAGAGTTTAATGCACACAGGTGAAAGTTTAAACGCGTTTTTGTCGAAAATACTTTTTCCGGCACGGTCTGCATGATAACTCATACAGTTTTTAACATTTTTTGATGCGATTTTTTTTTTAAATATTCGAAAATGTTTTCTCTATAGTCTGTCGTGCCGGATTACGATATTTTTATTAAAAACTAGCTGACCCCGCAGCCGTTGTCCTGCGTGAATTTATATAGTTTGAAATGAAAAGAAAGTTAAATGTATCATTTCAGTTTCTGTTGCGGTGTACAGATAAGATGGTTTTCCAACTCGTGAGCACGCTACGGCCGTGTAAAAAACATAGCATTTCCAAATTTATGCCTCACACTATGCGACTATCTTTAGGTCCTGTTGACTGTCATCTCAACGGAAACGGAATACGTTTCTGAGAATGTGGCAAAAGCATTCTGTCCCTTTGTATTCGATAGGTGCGTTACAATCAGTCGGTTTCCATTACACAGTTTCGGCGCATGAAGATTGGGAAACATAATAACGACCGATCGTACTTTGAGACGCAAATGATACGGTGGCATACCAAGCCTGTCCAAAGAATTTAGGAATACCACTGGATAATTCACGGCGTCGTCTTCATAGTCAAGACGATCGATCGATTTATATGAGCGCAAGTCTCCCTTCAATTCCAGTTGAAGTCAACAACATCGGTATTTTTGGCAGCTAGCATTGCGCGTGCACTTAAGGAATCGTAGTTACGATAATTTGGCCAATGTCCGAACATTTGTGATGAGTTCATCTTTCGTGAATTGATAAAGGGAAGATGGAATTTATATCGAACCACCGGAAGTATCAACCATTGTGCCATTTCCAATTTTTAGCGAAGACGATGTAAAATGTCTTTGACAATGTCGATGTTTATATCGAAAAATATGCAAACTTCATTTTCATTCCAGTAATTAACGTGTTCCATCATTTGTAATTGCTGGCTTACTTCTCCAAAACTTGCACACATCGAACCATTCACAGTAACTCAAATAAAGTACTCAAATAAAGTTGAACTGCGTTCATTAATCAATAGCAAGCGAAGGTAGAAACAATCGTGGTTTTTCGGGTGGATTGTGTAAATTCATCCTAATGCATTAGTTGATAAGACACCTGGATGTCAATCTACTGGTTGGCCTTGCTTTCTGCGTAACTATTCGACGATGCATTCAATGTATAATATCAAGGAATTTTCGCATAGAGCAATGTTCTCACAAACGCATCACTGACGACAGTTGAGAAAAAATCGTCAATGTTAATTTTGTTGCTGGCGATGTTTCCACTGGCTAAACTGTATTCTCTGGGTTGAAATACACTCTTTGGCCATTCTCCAAAATAACTGCGAGACGCACAACAGTCGGAAAACGTTCATGAATTGCAAAAGTAAATATCCTTCAAAGCGCTTTGTTGCAGTTCACGTATCGACCGTATCGTTCAAGACCAATAACCGCCATGTTGCTTCCTTTGGCGACGTACTTACAAACGTATTTTATCGATTACACCAAACTGCAATACTCAACATTGACATGACTTTTGAATGTGAATTAGTTAACAGTGGCGAATATGGTACGATCCATGTTTTGTCAACTTCGATACTCACGCCTCTAAATTGAATGCTAAATGTTCTGCCATTGTCCTCTGGTGAGCGACACCGATAGAGTGGATATCCATCATTTCTAGTTTGTGTTTCCGAAAGAAAAGTACGTGGATACTGTTTCGTGCATTTATTGACAGACATACAAACCGAAGTGGGGTTGTGGTGTCCGCAAGGTTCATGAACCTTATTGGTTTTCATCACTTCGTATAACATTGGATCTTTCTTTGCATCAGGAATTGCCGCATTATTGAATGATTTCATCAATGTGATCTGGTGTAACCACCTTCCATTATCCAAAGAAGAATGTGTGCGTGCGGCAAACCTCTCTTTTGCCACTCAACAGAGTACATCTAGCATCTAACAGCACCATATATGCGTTGCTTCAAGATAATGTCCATCGAAGCTGTTGCTTGAAAAGTCTTGCTGTGACATCGTGACGATCGCTTTCTGATTGATCGCGACCCATAATACCGCACGTATGTCATCGCATCCTGGGAGTACTCGTTCATGTGCCTTGGGCTGCTAATGTATATTGACGCCAAAAAGAACGCCGACCGATATTAGCGCGTCCTCTTCATGGAACGTGAAAAATTTCAATCTGTAATTAATCACTTTGTGTGAAAAACACATAACATTTTCACTGAAAAATTTTAGAAGCAAACGCCACATTTGAAAGATTTAAATAATTGAAAAACAAAATAAAATAATTGAATAAAAAAATTTGTATGGAAAAAATTAAATTTTTGGAATTGTTCAATTTTCCGACTTTTACTCATGAAAGACATACAGGTTTTTTATTTCTAAACCTTTCCCGATCCACAACGAACAACCTCATAAAATTTCAACAATATTGGTTCAGCCGTTCTCTTAGCGTTATTAACGAACAAACATTCATTCGTTTGTATGAGAAAAAGAAAAGGGCTGTTTTTAGGGGTTTTCCGGCAGTTATTCGAATTTTTTTCTCCGCAGAAACCATCCCTGAACCTCAACGAACATTTAAAAAAAAGAATTATCAAATTTGGTTCAGTCGTATGAAAGTTATGAGCGTACATATGTACATTTTGGCGATTCATTTTTATTTATGTATATAGATTTTTATAAATATAATTAAAGTGTGACATTTATGACGGAAAACGCATATTTTTTTTAAATTGGAAAATTTTTCGAAATTAAAGAATTCGGCTCGATGGACTATAACTACAACTTCATTTTACAAGATTTTTTTTTTTTATTTTTACAAATCCATCAACATTTCAAAGATAAATGATGCAGACCGTGGAGCAACTTTTTTTATTGTACTTTGGGTCACGAGATATTTTATGTACTAATTTTTGTAAAGAAAAATTAAAATACATTTTTTATAAACTTTAAGTACCAATAACCATTGTATAAAATTTCTTTAAATTAGGTTGTCAAAAAAGTGTTGCGGTATTTTTATTGAATGATTTTTGATAACCTAATATTTATTTCTGTTGTTATCCCTTCTGAAAACAGTCTTTCTTTTAGCGCATTTTTGGTGCTGCTGGACGTATGTAACCCCTTAATATTGATCTATATGGCCCTTTCCAGCATATGATTTAAATGAACATTTTCGAAGATATTACAGACTTAAAACTTTCGGGACGTACCGTTTGCGGCGGTACCAACTGGCCGGGGCGGCGGGAGCGTGCCTATAAATAGCGCGTCGGAGGCCGCGGTTCTCCCTATAGCACTTTGAATTTAGCAGCGATCGGACGCGTCTATTATCGGAACTCTGTGGCGAGGAACATTTAAACGGAAACAATGAAGTATAGCGTACAATTTCATACAAAAACCTTCCTCAGAAATAATACAATAGCTAAATATTTGGAATAGTAGAAAAGAACTGCAACCAAACACGCAGTGCAATGAATTATAACTGGCGCAGTAATCAGTCGAAGAATATTATACCACGTGCATTCACGAAAGTGAGGAAAGCTCTCTGATCGCTATTCACTTAGGAGGGACCACAAACGATTATTTTACGAAATATGTTTATATGTAGTATTAGATTCTCGCATAGGAAAATTCTTCAAGCTATCTGGCTGTTTCCGGATTGAAAAACTACCAACCAGATCGGTAATGTTGTGATAGACGGAAAACACGTCTCCAGTGTTTTAGACGTGCGTACGATCCTCACTCGGACCACTATCTTGTTGCAGCCAAGATGCGAACCCGCCTCTGTGCAGCAAAAACCGTACGTCAACAAACACGAGGAAGGTTCGATGTCGAAAAGTTGCAATCACAACAGACAGTCGAACGATTTTCTACTCGGCTTGCGCTCCTGCTCTCTGAGAGCACTCGTCAACAACTCGGTATAAGGGAACTGTGGGACGGCATTTCCAGATCCTTATGTACAGCTGCAAACGGACAAAAGAACACCTGGGACGATGAGGAGTGCCGTATCGCAGTGGAGAGAAAACAGGCTGCCTACCTCGCACCATTACAATCGAACATAACACGTGGGGGATGGGATAGATACCGAGAGTTGAAGGGGGAAGCGAGACGCATTTGCAGACAAAAAAGAGAGAGGCCGAAATGCGTGAGTACGAAGAGCTTGATAAGCTGACCGACAGGGGTAATGCTCGAAAATTCTACGAAAAAATGCGGCGGCTTATAGGAGGTTTTAAGACCGGAGCATACTTTTGTAGAACCCCCAAAGGTGATCTAGTCACCGATGCCCAGAGCATACTTAAATTATTGAGGGATCACTTCTCCAGCTTGCTGAATGGCAGTGAAAGCACAACACTGGGAGAAGGCGAACCCAATCCCCCAATCGATGACGATGGAGTAGACGTTCCATTACCCGACCATGAAGGAGTTCGAATAGCAATTGCCCGCCTGAAGAACAACAAAGCGGCAGGGGCCGATGGATTGCCGGCCGTGCTATTCAAACACGGCGGCGAAGAGCTGGTAAGGAGCATGTATCAGCTTCTTTGTAAAGTATGGTCGTACGAAAGCATGCCCAACGATTGGAATTTAAGTGTGCTATGCCCAATCCATCAACATCTGTTGTTGCAAAATTCACTTCCAAATAAAAGTATTTTATGTTATGTTTTGTGACATCTGGAGCACACGATATTAAAGTCAGTGTGAGAGTACCACCCTCTCTATACTCGAAATAAACATTGTAAACTCTTGATTATAAGTTAGGTTAGGTCAAATGGCTGATCGATGATTGCATTTCAAGTTCTCTAGCAGTATTTTCGCCTTAATTGGATCTAAAGGCGATTTCGCTTAGTAAATCCTAGCGTTATCCTAGTTGTCATATTTCACACAATGAGTGATTTATATATGAATGTACATACAGCCATGGACACATAAATAGCACACTTGGTCATCAAATAAGAAAACATTTATTTATTCCATAAGTTCATTACTTACGGATTTAAAGAGCGATGCGTTTTATTTTAAAAATCATTCACTTTAATATTACTAAAACTAAATAAAGTGGTTTCATACTGGTAATTGATTAAGAAAGTTGAGTCGTTTTCGTACAAACTTTCTGGACACGTTCACACCATATTCGTCATTAATTTCTCTAGTTGACTTAAAAGGATCCGCTTTGCTCTTCCGTACTATGTTTTTGTCAACACTAATATCGGTTTTACGTGGTCCTGGTTTTTTTGGTATCTTTTTATTGACACAAGGTGGGTCTGTTTTCTTGCATAAAGAGCATTTTATAACATGTTTGGAGAGCAATGTAGTATTTTAGCAATTTTGGCAGGATCTTTTCCTTTTTTGCTCATATTGGACATAAGGACTCCCTTTTCCGGCGTGGAATGTTTTTTCCTTCTCATTTTAATGAAATATCCATGAAATAATTATATATTCACAGAATTAAATTAAAAATATGCGAGAACCTCACACAAAATTCAAAAAAAAATTACGAACTTAAAAATGTGCTATTTATGTATGTGTCCACCTCAAATCAACACTACACAATAAAATTGTCGCGTACAAAATTTAATAGAAAATAAACAGTATTTTTGTGCAGAGAAATGAGCCTCTAACAGTGACAAATAGATACACAAAATTTTTATTGTTCAGCTACTTTAGGATTAAAAAAAAATGGAATTAATATGGGACTCAGATGTGTGCGTTTATATGTCCATGGCTGTATAATGTATTTCCCTGGCTTTAATTCTTGCAAAGTGCAAGAGTATAAACTATTCGGTTACAACCGAACTTAGGCCTTCCTTACCTGTTTGATATGAGAATTGTTTGACCATATACCTTTTTGATGCTTTTTTAACATTGAGAGCTCTGCTCTCTCCGTTTAAGTTAGTAGTAACCCATGTACATTTTGTATTCTCTGAACACTGTCTCTTCATTTTTTAATTTTTTAAATTTATGTATCCCACCAAATGCTCCATAGTGTCTAATTTCAGTTCCAATCACTCCTTGTTAGTATTTGGTTCCCAAGTGATGTTCACTAGGAGTTTTAGTAATAGTATAAATAAAATATATTGTCACCGAATACAAGGGGATTTTAATTTTTTGAATATTTGCAAAGGTTGTAAAATGGATTTCGATTTTACAATCTTATAGTCTGCTAGGTATTCAATACATACTCGGCCTGCATTATTTCCCTTTGAATGACTTATGCTCTTACTTTTGGACTGCTTTCTAATAAAAAAATCATGGATATAAAATAGCTTATCCGAACTATAAAAATTCACGAATTTGTCAAGTATACTTCGAGCTGACCTTTGAAAACTGAAATAAGAGACAACTTATATTATCATATAGTAATTCTTATAATGTATTTTTATAATAGTTTTATTTATGTTAAATATATGTATAGGCTTCTGTTGTTTATTTGTAATTGTTTAATAACAGTAAAATGATTTCTGCTGTTTATTGGATCGTGTGGAGCATACTTAAATATACGATAATTTAAGAATTACATGCACAAAACAAATATCAATAGCAAAATGAAAAGCTTTTTGGTCGTAGGAGTGAGTTTAATAAAGCAAATTCAAAAATTTATTTCGAACATCGGTTCAATTTTGCTACAAATCAAATTTCTCCATCAAAACAATTACAAAGAATGCGACGAGAATTACATTTTCTTATTTCCTCTTAACAATATTGACACTGGTGGTTTATATTAGTAATAATATTGTGAGTTAGATAATCAATGTGATTTTATTTCTAAAACAAGAGTGGTAATATGCAAATCTTTTGAGCACCCATTCAATGTTAGTTGTAACAAGAAAGGAAGTAATTAGGGTTTGCAGGTTGTTGACGTCACCAAACAGCCTGCGTATAGTATGTTGGAATTAGGAAATCTTAAATGGACAACTGGTTAGGTAACATACATTTCCGGCTAAACCTTATTTCAATGGCTTAAACTGCTTTTCTCGAAATTTAGCAATGTCGGTCACTTATAGCGTTGGTGTATCTATATTCTAAATTTCCACTCAAATTACACTGAAGTTAATTTCCATTAAGGTACATACACATATTAATGTAATAGGTTTTTATTTGTTAATATATTGTTTTCTTCTACAAATTCTATTTATTTCTGAAGATGTGAAGCGCGACGAAAGAGCATTTCGCAGATCAACATTAATCGCATGTTTTTCTTTAACCGCAGTATCGATTTAACATTGAATTGTTAACGACTAATCCTTCATGTTAATCGGTCATTAAGGAGTTGCACATAGCAATCACATTGCTATTTTTACGAATATACTGTTGAGTTCTCCATTTCGAGCTTTGCCACTTTTATTCATACAGTTTTGTTTTTGTTTTTTGCTTTGCTGCCATAAGTGCAACTACATCTTTCTTTGATGAGTTTGTTTTTATTGCAATGTTTAGCAACACAACTTATCCGACTGAAAAAGATGTGCGAATGTGTATGATTTTTGTTTTTATGTATTGTATATTATGCATTATATATATGTATTTTAAATTTTAATATTTTAATTTTTTCTTCGAATTTTATTTCAATAAAACATTGTAGACGCTGCAGTTACAGTTCCTCTTCCTACTGCACTAGCAGCTGCAGTTGATTTGCGTGTTGTAGCTGCTGTGGCGGATGGCTAGTCGATGAAACTTTGTTCAACACAAGCTTTCACTCGCTTCTCATATTCGCGACGATTCTCTTTATAGAGCTGAGCAGCTGTGGAATTAGCTGGTGAATTTGGATTCGGATCACTTAATAGAGACTAAAAAAAATATTAAAAAAATTGTTTAAATAAGTATTAATCATCTGTTGACGTGCTGGAAATATTATGGTACACACCTGTATAGATGTTAGAATAGCTGAAACATCATATGTAGGACTCCATCTGTTTTGCAAGATGTCCAAACAAATTCCTCCATCTGCATACACATTCGGATGAAATACTTTTGATACGAATCTAACCGTTGGCGGTTTATTTGGATACTCTTCCGTAAATTCTATTGTTAATTTAAAGGTACCGTCTTCGAATGGGGTGTCGTGTGGACCGAAAATCACAGCATTCCAAATCATAATATTGTTATCTGTTGGCGCTCCAGAAACTCCAGTTGGTGGATCTTCTTGAAGTCTGCAATAAAAGCAAAGATAGTGAATGCGGTGCAATTTTATTATCGGAAAATAATTTTTTTAAATGTGTTGTTTGATTTCACGCAAAATTCTCATTTAAATGAATTGCATAGACCTTTTGAACCATATATAGTATGTATACAGTTGCGTGCAACTAATTAACAATGACATGCCTGTCTATGTATTTTCCACCAATTATGTATTTGGTTGGCTTCTTTAATATTATATAAAAATATGTCTCTCGACTGTCAAAATTATTATTAAAAATATTATATTCGGAAGAAGAATTGACTTTTATTGAAAACGTGATAAAAAGCGGGGTGCACCACCATTACTAGTGTTACATATTAGCATATTTTATTCACTGTTTTTCTTATAATATTTTTATTATTATTTTTATTTTAATAATTATTTTAATTGAAAATGGCTAAATTTAATATTTTTAGTGTAAAAAGTATGGGTAAAAGGAAATATTGAGTTGAAGCTACTATAGCAGTTATCATCCAGTTGAGAGAGAATGCATGGTGCCGGTTAAAAATCCGGGTCCGTCCCGGTTTCTTCGACTTGACTATCGGGGGAACGGGATTGGTAATGTTCTTATGTAAGCATTTAATTCATAATATAATTCTCGAAATGTTTGAGATCTTTAACCGTTTGGAAATTTTATAAGGTATTTTTTTAAAAAAATAAGATTTTATACTTCAAGACCTAAATAATTGTTACATATGCACATGTTTCATATAGTCTCATAAAGTTATAAATTATAACGAACCGATAACATAGTGTTGAAAATTGCAATTGCGTAAAAACTTATGATTTTATTATTTTACGGTGTAATTAACAATTGTAATTAAAATATTAATCATACATATAAATACATATGTACCATATGTACTTTATAACTACTTTTCAACAATTTAATTTCTAGTTTTCAAATTGGAATGTAATAATAGCTAATAGCTCCTATATGTGCTAACTTGGCTTTTGACATGTTTATTAACTTGAACTAATGTATAAATTAATTATATTTCAGTTCAAATATATACTAAAAATAATAATATAATGAAGCAAAAATTTGGTACACATTTGTTTTGTTTCATTCGACAAGCACAGCACTGTACATATGGATATACAGTGGCTCAAAGTAATAATGGAACAGTAAAAAGGCAGAAGTTTCGATCAGTATAATTGGTTGTAAAGATTTAGTACAAATATTTTGAATTTTATTTTAAAATGTATATATCAATATGCTTAAATAATTAATAAAAAAGATTGTAAGCTTCACATTTGTTATATTTTAATTTACTACTTTTTCGTAAAGTAATAATGGAACACTATATGGCAACTCTACTTATGCATTGCAGAAATCGCAACTAACTTTAATTCCTTATTAGTTAGAACAGAACAAGTAAGGGGAATCCCAAGAATTCGGTATTCAAGTTAAACTAGTTCTGTGTTTAAGTGCTATAAGTAAGATGGCTCCACAGGGTAAACAAACCACAGTTGAACAACGGGAAACTGTCATTCGGTTATCAAAATCGGGGAAATATATCCGTGATATAAGTGAAATTGTGAATCGAGCTCCGACAACAGTATTTAATATAATAAAAAGGTACAAAAATAATGGTAACTTCAGCAATAGACCAAAGCCGAGTAAACGCAAAATTTTTTCTGAGGCCGATGAGCGTTGGCTTTTAGCACAAATTAAGAAAGATCCTCATACAAGTGCTCCAAAATCAGCTTCCTTAGCGGAGAAGTATTTAGGGAAAAGTTCGGATCCAGAAACTGTGCGGAATGTGCTGCGGAAACACAATTATAATGGAAAAGTTGCGAGGAAAAAACCTTTTGTAAGCAAGATCAACAAGCAGAAATGGATCAGCATATTCGCAAAGTTTCCCTTCTGGAAAAATATTTTATACACGGACGAGAGTAAATTCAACATATTTCGGTCAGACGGGCAGTCATATGTTTGGAGAAAGCCTAACACAGAGCTCAAACAAACTAACCTACGGCCAACTGTGAAGCATGGCATGGGGTCGGTAATGGTATGGGGCGCGATATCTGCTAATGGACCAGGAATAATGCATATAATAGAAGGGAATATGGATAAGATGGCTTATTTGAACATTTTGAAAGCGAATGCGAAGCAAAGTGCTTGAAATTTGGACATAGAAAAAGATTTTATATTTTATCAGGATAATGATCCAAAGCACAAGGCTTAGGTTGTGCGAAGCTGGCTGCTGTACAATTGCCCTCACGTGCTTGAAACTCCGCCACAGTCCCTCGATTTGAATGTAATCGAGCATGTGTGGCATTATTTGGAACAGAAATTATATAGTCGCCACATTACGAAGAGACCAGAGTTGATAGCAGTCTTGAAAGAGGAGCGGGACAATATACCACCTTCCTTCTGCCGTAAATTGGTGGAATCTATGCCAAATCGCTTGAAAGCTGTTTTACAACAAAAAGGACTGCCCACTAAATATTAAAAAAATCAATATTTAATTTTTTACTTAATTTATTTGTACTTATTTACATATAAGTGTTCCATTATTACTTTGAGCCTGAATTCTGTGTATCTGTTATTATAGTTATATTTTTCGTGGTAAATATGAAATATTTTAATGTGTTTTGGGTTGATATGTATGAACATTAAACAGAATTTAGAAACAAAAAAAATTATTGTCGTCTTTCAATTTAAATTTTTTGTATTTAAGATAAAAGCCTTTTAATCATACAACTTTATAACTTTGAGCCACTGTATGTGCGTGCCATGAAGTACCTCTTAGTTATTGTTGTCGTAGCTTACCTCTTAGTTCTTTCACCTCACTAATATGTAAATAAATATATTTTTTATATTTATACATCCACATATGTAGATGTATGCACATATGTGTATATACATACATACGACCCATCTTTCATTATGCAGTCGTATAGGATTATACAAACCAAATTTAGTAGAGTAAACATACCCCGTATATACAGTTGCAACAAAAAAAAAAAAACAACAAATAACAGTGGCCATATGAACAAAACGAATCTTTCAATTTTCAAGAAGAAAAATGTTTATTCTTTTAAAATTTTTTCACAACATATTCACTTCGCTAATGATGGATGTATTAATATTTCCACAGTCCAAATATTTCAATAGGACGTAAACGGATTCTATGTATGCTAGGATTAGCGTATCACGCATCCTAGTCTATGAGGCGCTGGCAATGTTGAAATGATAATCTTTCACAAACTTTTAATTGGATGGTTTTTGTTCAGCAATACTTTTTTCATATCGGTCCTGAGGTTTTTTATGAGGTTGATAAAAAAAATAGATTTCTCAGAGCAAAACTTATGTCGAAGTCCAAATTTTATTGGTTGCTCATACACAATGGTACGTACCCCTATCAAGTACCAACCAATTAATAACAAAACACGTGGAATGCTGCCAGATGTTAGTGAGAGAAGTCAATTCAATTATCAGATATTCAAAGCAGTTTCCATTTTTGTCTGGTCCAGAGATAAAATATGTCTGTAATGTAGCTTCAAGTATTAAAACTGTACACCGGCGTTTGCGCGATCACGACCTGAGTGCCCGCAGTCCAAGAAAAGCGTTATTATTGACTAAAACGCATGTTGAAAAAAGACTTCGATTCGTCAAAAAATATTTAAATTGGTCTTCGACAAAAGGCCGGAACATTTTATGGTCGGACGAATCCTTTGATTGTTAAGTATAACGGAAAGAGAACGCGTCAATATGTAAGACGCTTACCCAATACCGCATACCTGCCGAAATATACAACATAAACATTAAAACATGGAGGTGTGGATTAAGGAAAACATGATTTATGTCGTCGAAATACTCTAGAAAACCATGCAGCCGTATGCCAGTGAAAAAATGTCGCTTGTTTGGACGTTCCAATAGGAGGGTGGTCTCCTCTCCCCGCTTCTGTTATGATCTGATGATTGCACGATATTGACGTCGTACAATAGAATCGATGGCATGTGTTCAAAGGTAAACGACTACATCTCCGACCTATCTCGTTTCCTCACTGAACTGATTGTCAATAATCCTAAGATTTTAGGTGTAACTTTTGATAGTGTATGCTACTTCACTCCCCATATGACCGCGATTATTGCCAAGGTACAGAGCCGCAATAAAATTATCGAGTCGTTAGCCGGCAGCACATGGGGAAAAGACAAAGAAGCGTTGTTGGCAACATATAACACAATGGATATTGTAACAGGTTAAACTCCTACTTATCCAGAATAGACCCCGACATATCCAATATATGTCCTGCATGCAACGAGTCTCCGCATGACACGGGCCTTCTTTCTGCATGCCCTGCCAACCCCATTCATCAAATACCCCTTTCCCTTTGGTCCGACCCCGTCGAAACAGCACGTTGCCTGGGCTTCCCGCTAGATGACGTCGACGACAACATGGATAACCCTTACTATCCGAAGGGGGATTGAGAAACCATTACAACAACAACAACGTTCCAGCAGGATAAAACAAGTAAAGTTGCTAAAAGGTGATTTGAGGAAAGGAATGTCAATGAATGGCTGCCACAGACCCCATCGAAATTTTTTGATGACTGCGATTTAAGCCGACATCTGGAACGCAACTATGGGACTTAATGCCATGACGCTGAGCTGCAATACTAAAAAATAAAGGTCACGCAACTAAATAGTAATTTCATAAAAAGACAATATCGAATTTGAAAAAAAAATAAAATAGAAAAATGTTTTTCTACTTGTTTTGTTGAAATTTTCGCGTTAAGTTGTTACGCTACTAAGTTCTTGACCGCCCCGAAATTCGCATTTTTTTTGGATATATTTAGAATTCATTGAAATTAATTAAACAATTATTATTATTTTTTTGTTATTTGTTTTACTTGCTGTTAGGGCTTTCATGGCCTCTCTTCTACGTTAGCACACTACTAACAATTTGACCGCAGCGTAAGTATGTTATCAGGAAAATTTAAAACAATTTAATTTTTAAAATTCTTTTATTTTGAATCATATTTATTTCTTGGTATTTGGCTTTTTGATTTCAGTACCACAACAAAACGTACCAAATCAACCAAGCTGGCTGGCAATTGTGACAGGTTTGATAATATATTGCCGTCATAATATGCACGAAAATCTAAACATCCAAAAAAATATATTTATACATGTATGTATATGCAAAAATACAACAGCAACCAATTTATATAGTATACTAATTTTGCTACCGTTATATCGAACAAACTTACACATTTGTACTAATCCCATGGGAACTTTAAATACATAAGTAACACAAAATTAAAATCTGATATCGCCTATAGTAAATTATGTGTTTATATTGAAGTACTTCAAGGACGGGCTGGTAGTTATGTGTTTCTAAAGAGCCATGTACATTTACAATTCACATTATTTTAGTTTTATATTTTCTTAGCCATCAGTAAAGCAAAAATAATAGTTTACAAATACAATTACAAAGTGAATTTTGCAAATATGTGTATGTTTATGAATAACAAAATCATGATCATACTCTCAACAGATGAGTCAAGGCAGATGTCTACCGTTTCTGTACCCACAAGTGGAGTCATCAAGCGTTGAACTAGGAAGTGAAAATCAAGAGGAAGCACCAAAAAATATCATGTAATCAATAAACCACTTAAATATAAAAGGATTATTAAAAACAAATGATTATTGGATAAATACATTACTGTAGATAAATATGCACACATATTTTCAACCATTACGGTTTTTTAATAATAATGCTCATGATTGGTAAACATTTATACACACATTTTTTTAAATTCAAAGACAATAACAACTACCATGTCATAACATGAGGCTTGGGCGAATTTTCGGGAAAGTGTAGAAGTTCCGTAAAATATAATACGTAAAACACTAAATTCACAATGCCAATGCCAATATTTCTGTGGCCAAGTAAAACGCATAACGAAGAATTACATACATAGTTGTATATGTTCAAATATTCATGAACAAACAAAATAAAAAAGACAATGCAAAAATAAAAACCATGTGAAGAAAATATCACAAGTAATTTTTCATAAGCACCTCTTTTAATAAACTTCTGCGTTATTTCGAAAATCATTTTCATGGGTGATTATCTACACTAAATTGGGCTGAACTTCAGCAAGTTTCACTCGGGTTCGCGAAGATTTTTGTTCTTACCTTTTAAAATCTCTCATAAGACGTCTGCGTGCGGGTGTTGACATTTTCCTTTTATTATTGTAGCGCTTTTACGCTTTTCAACAATGAAATTAACAATTTTTACAAATTTTAACTTGGCAGCGAAATTTTTTCCTTATTACACGAACACAACTAGAAATCGTTTCGTTTTACTTCTTTCTGCAATTCTTCTTTGCTGCGTTTTTATTCGTGTGTGTTACTACAGTTTTCTATTGCTTCTTCTTCACTTATATCTATATACGTTTTCTTATTGCCTTTACACTGTACGATATTTGCCTCTAGGTCAATATTGAAATTATATTCCAATTGATTCCAATGATCTTTTTCCTTGCGCGTACAATTTTTTACTAAAAGTCAACGAAATATATTGACAAATTGGATGGAATCATCAACAACACACTAGCAAACCGATAACACTTCAAAAAACGACAGTAATACAAGACGAAGAAATAAACGATTGAGAAGAGACAAACAAATATATCATAATTGACAAGAACAAGCCAACTAGGTAAGGCACTTGTCAAGTCATCAGCTGACAGTCCCTCAAGTCTCACATGCGCGAAAAAGACAGTAGTCTGAGATATAAATGAGTGAAGGCTTTTATCTCTGTTGCACGAAATTTGGAACCCTCATTGAAATAATCAACTAGTTATCTCTTTCATTTAATTTCTATGATGCCCGTGTAAAATACGCGTTCAATTATTTAAACCGTCACATATATAAATTTAAATTCTTTCTTATTCAATGATTTCTTGATGAATTTAATATACTTTAATAGGTACAGAAACTAGAGAGTGTGTTTTCACTACCCAAAACACACTTAATTATCCATGCTTTTTGAATCACACCTAAATAGACAATTTATTGGGCACAATACAAAATAAACCGACGACGACTACAGAGACTTTCTATGTGGCAATGCCAGAGTGGATGTAACATCTTCAGTGTAACCATATCTCAAAGAAATCATCATGGTTAAAAATTCATATTCGAAAATTGTATGATTCGAGGAAAATCATATAATATTTAAAGGGTTATATCCGTTTATGAATTTAAATTAAATCAAATTTTTCTTTTGCATATATTGGGAATGAATATATACTTGGAAATTTGAAGTTGACCCCGCAAAAAGTTTTGGAGAGTTCAGAAAACTTTAAACGCGTTTTTCACGAAATGTTGTGTATTTTGATAATAATTTCGATTTTTAAGGTATTCCGAAATATACAACTTTTTCATAAAACAACACAAAAATCCTAATAACAAATATTTCAAAAAACGCTTTCTTTTTGTTATAATCCCTTAATTTATATTTAAGGAAAAGTTAGTTTCTAACTTCGGCAATGCATTTTAAAGTTCGACGTACATACATACATATATCGGTAAAATGTAAATATTTCAAACATTGAGTTAATACAAAGTAAAAAGTGGATATCACCTCATTCATTTAAAATTTACAAATTTGTCAGGGGAAAATATATTAGGTATATAGTATTTTTATCTCAGAAAGATATTTTTTATACGACAAATGTATAAAAAAATGGACGGAATGTTAAGTCTTTTCTTTTTTGTCATGTAGAAGCATAAATATATGCTTTCATTTACATGGAGGTTCGATATGTTTTAAATATGATATGTAAATAACTCTATATCTTAACAACTTAAGTTTCATTCGAATATTGTTTTTTTTTTTATTTAATCTGCAAGTGGACCAACCAGCAACCACCTTAAAATGGCTCCAAGAGAACGATATTGGGATTTTGCATCTCCAAAAATAATTGGTATTGTGAGAACACGCACAACCAGCAATAAATCTGTAATTATATTGCAATTAGGAAATTTGATTTATTAACTGCGCAAAATTTATTTACATTGTAAGCCATCCAGCAAAAATTTAGAAGAGCGGAAAATGTTTGCTCGAGCTGTAAAATAAAAAAATAAATAACTATAATTATATTATGCACTTAAAACTTACATAAATGTAGTAGCCGCCAATAAGCCAAAGACTCCAACAAAACTGAAACAATATTCCTAAGCCGACTAAAATTAGCCAGGGTAGTAGCCAACCTCGCGTGCTATGGTATTTGAAAATATCGAGATATTAATAACCAAATGTGAATGACACATAAAGTAAATGATGCTACCTTATTCTTATTCCATAATATACAAAATATGATGCGATTATGAGGAGAATAAAGTAGGATATGAATATTGCTCCATAGACTGGCATCGAATACCTAATATCCGTTTCAAAAAGTGGTGAATACAGTTGAGCTGATTCTCCACCCGACAACATATAACTGATCTAAAATGTAATGCTTTATATTATTGTTGCAATGAAGGTAATATTATTTGTTTACCAATGTGATAAAAACCACTGATACCGCCGCTGTATACACTGCCACGGCATAACTTCCGGTTTTCACAGAATTCGACCAAATGATTGGTGACCAGCAGGACTCCAAAACAACCATTGCGCTATAAAATAATTACATTTATCAGAAATTGTATTTTTTAACTGGCATCGCCCAACAACGCTAATCAATTTAAGCTCAGCTTTATACTCAATGAATTAACTTAGGCGTGGCTTAAGTCACGCCCTTAGTCTCAAACGCACAGACTACACGCATTCCCATCAATTCATAAGGGGTTTAAGGCATTTATTAATTATTGTATACCTCACCTTTAAAATGTTTGCCCAGTAATAGTAATATTTAAATCCAATTTAGGTTTTTAATAATTCTGTCCCAAAAGTAAACAATATACTTATGTACATAATAAAAGAACCACTTGCTGCGATGGAACAAATTGGAATGAAACATGTAATCGAAATGACAGCAATGTGATTAGACATATTTTGCTTTGCCAGACTGAACACAAAGAGCGCGACAGACTGCAGCAGCACGACAGTGAACTGAAAATTGTGTTGTGAAAGGTAAATTTATTTGTTTTAAATTATCAATTGTTATTACAAATTATATAATAAAACTATTTTATGCTTTTATTTGCAAAGTAACGTAAGTTTGTTAGAGCTTTGAATAATTTTACATTTTACATATTAGTGGCATCACCACTCTACCTTATCTCTCTACTGTCCACTCTACTGCCGATCTCATCTCATGAGATCAAATCGCTATTAGTCCAAGAACGCAGAACAAGGCTGGACAAACTGGCCGAGAGGAACCAGGTACACCTGATTTGGGTGCCTGGTCACAGGGGTATAGCCGGCAATGAACTGGCTGATGAGCTTGCCCGCTCCGCAGCCACCACTGCTATGGTGGGGCCCGAACCATTCACTGGAGTGGGTCCTCATACGGTGAAGGAACTGTTTCGTAAAGAAGAAAGGGCGTGCAGGGAGGCACATTGGCAGCGTGCGCACGGGATGCGCCACGCCAAACTGTTAGTAGGGGGGTATAATCAGAAGAGGTTCGAGGCTTTAATCAACCTCCCAAGGAACAAACTCAGGCTCCTAGTCGCATTTTACACCGGCCACTGCAAGCTTAGAAGGCACTTATCGAACATGGGCCTCTCATCTTGCGCTAACTGCCGGTTCTGTGACAGTGAGCCTGAAACCCCGGAGCACCTGCTATTCGACTGTAACGCAGTCTGTAGGCGCAGGTCGCAGGCCCTCGGATCCATGTTTCCGGATAGGGATCACACTGCCTCGCTAGCACCCAGTAGAATATTGGACTTCATCAATATACTGGGGCTAAGCGAGTCCCTGTGAGTTAGGTGAGGGCACAATAGACCCATGGTCGCAGTGCATGCCTCAAATAATAATCTATCTATCTATCTACTGCCGTCCTACTGTCGTTGGCAAATATAAAAATGTATTGAAGTTAGCGAGAGCGACAACTGTCGGCTTGCAGTCATGTAGTCGTTCAGCTGTCAAAATAACTGTGACCCTAGAACGTGTGTATTTTAATACGTGACAGATGTCGTTTGCAGGCTGTCGCGCTCATTGTGTTCAGCACATCATACGAATTGAACAAGTTTTTACGAACAATTTTTGTGATACGTAAATTTTGGACATTTTTCCTAACAAAATTATAATTCCAACTAATATTTTTGATGCTATGTTTTCGTATTTGAGGTAATACATGTCATCTTTATTTAATTAAAAAAAAATTTTGTTAACTATTCGCACTAAAATATTTTGGATTTTAGTTATACGTTCAAAAATAAAAATATATGAAATGAACTGAAAACCAAACTATGCTATCTAATTCTATAATTAATGATACATATTTATGTTTTTACGTTTTATTAACTAATAGTGTAAAGAGAGTTAAAAAATAAATAACAAACTATATAAAATTAATTAGTTTTCTAAATGATATTGATAAAATTACTAATGTGACTTAAGTTGATTTGAAAGTTTTTTGTCCCAAGAATAAGTTATGAATCCTTGCATCTATCAAATCAGAAGTTCAAAGCGAAGCAAAAATAATTTACATGCCCTGGTTAGGGTATATTAAGTTTGTTGCGGCAACCTCCTTTGCCCTCCAAGAAGCTGCTCGCTTGTTGGAATCGCTGATATCGGCCCACTATAGCATATATAATATGTAGTTTCCATGCAAACTGAACATAAACATCTTTATTTGTTAAGGCTTTTTAGTTTCAATGAAATCGAAGTTAACGTTTTTTCTATTTTTACCGTCACTTAGGGTGCCCGCAGAGTTGACGCTTAAAGTCCAGCCAAAGTTGACGTAAAGCGAGATATCAGCTCCAAACCTTGTGTGTACATTTTCGTACTTAATTGCGCAGGCACCGCAGAGTAAACCCTGGCCAAAAGCCGAAGCTGATTTATGTTGGTCTCATGTTTTACTTACAAGGAATTACCATTCTTGTCGTAGAACAATCTTTATTTGAATACCCACCATTATTAGTTTTCAGGAAAAACTTATGAAGGAAATTCGCTAATCTATCAACATTTATTAATTACCCACATCAAGGCCAAATTCATGACGGCAAATTCCTATTCTATCAGGAAGTGGAAAAATAGTATTTTTACACCCTACTTTTGCATTTTATACAAAAAAAAAAAAAAACAAAATTAAAAAATGGTATTCAAACTAAATTCTTTGCGGTTCAAAGAAACTGTAACGAACAGAACAGGACAGGACAGGACAGAACAAAACAGTTTATAGCAAAGCACGCGCGGATTTCAGCGCTGAATTGGATGCGGGATTTTTCCGTACCTAAAATCGAGCAGCGCTGATCCTAATCAGCTTTGCGCCCGGATCCGCTTTTAGCGTTCACTCTGTGGGCATCCTTAGACCAATTTTCAGCAAAACGCTCTTAAAAACATAAGAACAAATTTAAACCAGTTAATGGAACCAATAAATGGATGGAGTCATATGTAAAAGTTTACACAAGTGAGTAAAGTTTTTTGAGCACCATTCACATGGGAGTGGCCAGAAACGATTCTTTTACATATGAGCGGCTTGTCACAACTTCCAGTCTTTGATCAAGTATCCTCAGTGTAGTCAAAGAACATCCGTTTCGAAAGCGAGCTAAAGGGAGAAGGCCTCCCCACGGTTGTGCACTGGGTTTGAGACCCGCGACGTAAAAAACACCCCCAATGAAAAGGAAACAACACCCTGGTATTAGAAATCCCTTTTCTGGTGACGACCACGCAGACGAATTAAGGATAACGGTTTAATGGTCCCTTAATTGGAAAGGTGTCGCTGCTCAAGTCCTTGTGGCACACCACCACAGTAGCCATATAAATAAGCGAAAAACATTTGGTGTGGGATTCGTGGCGGGAGAGAGACTTCGTCGAGCATTCATCCCGGTGGGAGAACGTTTAGCCACAAATCGTGAAATTCTTTAACATATCGCTGATTTGCGCCCACGCCCGTTCGGAAGAGAGAACCGTCCCAGCAACGATGTCAAAAACGTGTTTGGTGACTTTAACGCCAGGATGGGCAAAGAAGGTGTCTGTGGCACAACGGTCGGTAAATTCAACCTCCATCAGCAAACATCCCCAAATGACTTTAGGCTGATGGACTTCGCCGGAGCCCGAAATAAGATTATCTGCAGTACCAGATTCCAGTATAGAAAAATTCATGACTGTATCCGGATCCAACCAGATTGATCATATTTCGATAGACTGAAGATACGTCAGCCGTGTTTTAGATGTGCGTACGCTCCGGGGCCTAACATCGATTCGGTCCTGTACGCACCCGCCTTAGTGCAGCAAAAAACGCACGTCAACAATCACAAGGAAGGTTCGACGCCGAAAAGCTGAAACTCTACAGACAGCCAAACAATTTTCTACTCGACTTGTACTCCTGCTCTCTGAGAGCACTCGTCAGCAACTCGGTTTAAGGAAACTAAGGGACGGCATTTCAAGCTCATTACGTACAGCTGCAAACGAAACTATTATTTTTCGGAAAATTCAAAAGGACAGCTGGTACAATGTGGAGTGCCGTGTCGAAGTGTGAATGGAAGTGAAAGCTTAATACCAGGAGAGGTGAACCCGATTCCACAAATTATTGCAATGAAGCGGACGTTCCATTGCACGAACATGAAGAAGTTCGAATAGCAATAACCCGTCTGAACAACAACAAAGGAGCGGGGGCCGATCTACTCAAATAAATACTACTTAAATGAATAAACAGTTGTCGTACTCGCGACTTGGCTTGGCTAGGTCATGCCGTCCGAATGGATGAAAACACTCCAGCTCTGAGAGTATTCGATGCAGTAGCTATTACGGAAAGCTGAGGAAGAGGAAGGCCTCTACTCCGTAGGAAAGAACTGGCGGATAAAGGCTTGCCTACACTTGGAACCTCTAATTGGTGCCAAACAGCGACAATGGAAGAACGACAGGCGCATTGTTGTAAACTCCACTATAACTGCGTAAGCGGTGTCTACATCAATAAAAAATAAGAATGGATTTCATGATCCAAGCATCCCTCAAGTATATAAAAAAATATAATACTTTGACTGCAATTTGTTGGTGGTATAAGTTTGCCGACAATCTTACTCTTATTACCCATAGGCGCTCGTTTATACCAAATATCCGCATCGCCTACAGCAACAACATCGGGAGGTGACATTAATATCGCAAAAAACATCAATAGGGGCAGTTATGATGTGTGAGAAGTCGAGTTGATGGACCTTGTATATACACTTTTTCTTTTTGCTTAATTAGAATTTCGGTAGTCCTCATCGCCAGCTCCTGCAACAATGGTTAAGTCCATATCGGTTTATGTTGCGAGTATCAATTGCACGCTTAAATTACTTTGGAACCAACAGCTAAATGTCTATCAGCATGTGTGACTGTCTCAAAATACCAACAATCAAGTCAATATTTACATATATGCAAGTATGTACATATATATTTATAGTACATATGACTATTTACATACATAGTATATCAGTGGTTTTATGGTTCTTACTTTGGACATACATATGAGAGTGTTGTTTCTGTTGCCTCGCTATTGGTTAGATGTTGGTAGCCATATGATCCTCTCAATTAACAGCATAATGGCGATGATTGTGGATTAAGCGCGCTGAGTAGGACATGTCTTGGGAATACGTATGAGCAAGTTCTTGTGGAACTTACCGGGAGCATAAGAGTGATTGGAGAAACATCTTGTAACATAGTTGTAAGTTTGACTTGTCTTGTTTAGTGGAAGGCTTAGCCCCAGGTAATATTTTTGAATCTATTTGGCAGTGCTGTTAAAGAGTCCATCATTTTTTTCTGCATACGAGTACTATGTTTTTAGCCTATAAACCGTTTGTCCAAAAAGTGATGAGTTTTAGCTCATTGGACTGTTCGACGAGCTGTTAATTATAAATATTATAAATTGGTGATGATATTAGGTTGTAAAATAATGGGTTGTCAAAAAAGTCTTGCAGTATTTTTATTGAATCAATTCGTGTGGCACCCATACATCGAGCTTCTTAGTGACTCCAAGCTTCTTTAAATGGTTTATATCGGTTTGATGACTACTATGCCGGTCTCTTTCGACCAATTCAGCGATTCAGGTGAAAATAAAACTATCGGTACTATCAATCTCATAGATTGTCTTGCAACTCTAGATTATAAAATGGATCCCTTCATCTTTGATACTCTGCTCCACAACACCAATAGAGTCTTCGGTGCGCACTGTGCGGCGTCTCTGTGCATTATCCACTGGAGAAAACTTGGTGCAAAACCGATCCATAGTTGTTGGAATTACTAACCCTGCTGGGCGATTATTTAGGTCGAATATTGAATACAGTGCGCGATGCGCGCGAGTCGAGCCATTATTTTGGTAATAAATTTTCCCGATTTGCAAACATTGTACCAAAGTAAGTCCGTTTGTTATGAAATGGGAAACCAAACTGAGTGTACATATATCAAGTAACAGCCGTCAAAAAGACCAACCGAATCTTCTTCTTCTTTACAGGCGTAGACAACACTTACGCGGTTATAACCGAGTTAACAACAGCGCACCAGTCGTTTCCTCGTTTTGCAATGTGGCGCCGATTTGGAAATTCCAAGCGAAGACAGGTCCTTCTCCACCTGGTATTTCAACGGAGTGAAGGTCTTCTTTCTCTGCTTCCCCCGGCGGGTACTGCGTCGAATTCGTGTTTCGTCCATTCGGACAACATGACCTAGCCAGCGTAGCTGCTGTCTTTTAATATGCGGAACTATGTCAATGTCGTCGTAAAATAAGTATATCTCATGCAGTACTTATAGTTCCATCGAATGCGATATTCGCTGTGGCCAATGCGAAAAGGACCATAAATCTTCCGCAGAACCTTTCTCTCGAAAACTCGTAACGTCGACTCGTCAGATATTGTACTCAGTCCGAAGTAGCACCTGTTGGCAAGAGTTATTATGCATTAGATTTCGAGGCTGACACTGTTGTTGCTGTTAATACTGTTTGTTTGATGACAGGAAATATCGTCTTGTCCTCGGCCACTACCAGACCCATTTGCTTCGTTTCCTTATTAATTCTGGAGGAAGCAGAACTAACGGCCCGGTTGGCCAATGATATTATGTATCAGCTGTACACTCTTACTATAGAAAATAGTACCTTCTCTATTTAATTCTGCAGTTCGATTTATTTTCTCCAAGAGCAGATTGAAAAAGTCGCACGAAAGGGTGTCGCCATGTCTGAAACCTTGTTTGGTATCGAACGGCTCAGAGAGATCTCTCCCGATCCTGACGTGGCTCTTGGAGCTCCTTGCGGGGATGCCAAACTCAGAGGTGCTGTATGTCGATTATCTTTTCACGGAGCTTTTCCAAGAATTGGCGCGTGGTGAATATCTGGTCAGTTGTTGATTTTCCAGGCCTAAAGTCAAACTAATAAGGTCCAATCAGTTTGTTGACGGTGGGATTTAATCTTTTATACGCTCGATAGAATGCGCGATTTTGAGGAGTCTTATCACACGGAAGTTGGTGCAGAACGTGACATCTCCCTTTTTGTGAATTGCCCGCTCCATAATTTCAGTATTGTTTGAGCATTAGTCACTAGATCACCTCTGGAGGTTTTACAAGAGTATGCTCCGGCCTTGAAACCTTCTGTTAGTTGCCACATCTTTTCGTAGAATTTTCGAGCATTACCACTGTCAACGAACTTGTCAAGCTCTTCGGGCTCACACATTTCGACCCCTCTCTTTTTTTGTCTACAAACCCCGAACCACACGTCTAAAACAAACACCGGTTGTAACCGGCCAACGAGTTGGATTCAACGAAAAACAATTTTCTTGGTTTTTTCTACACATATTGTTGATATCAATAACCTTTAAGCCGAATTAAGGAAAAGAGATCTTTTATGAAGACTTTTATTTTGTTTTTATCGGCCTGTTTATTAGTGGTTGGGTGATGGAGCCGTGTGTAGAAGTTTACGCAAGTGAAGAAAGTTCTTTGAGGCGAAACGATTTTTACATATGGTGCAAGCAGCGCAGGTCTTTCGGCCTTAGACCAAGTATCCTCTGGGTAGCGAAAAAACATCCGTTTGAAGGCGAGCTAAATGAGCATGGCGAATTATCCCTCCCCAAGGTTGTGAGGTAAAAAAATACCCCAAATGAAAAGGACACAACAGCATTTCGCGCTGCTGTAAACTCGGCTATAACCGCGTAAGCGGTATTCACGTTAATAAAGAAGAAATAAAAGGTTAGATCTAGACTATATCTTTGGAGACTTTCGTAGATTGCAGTATGATCTTGGACTATAAGCTAAGCCAAATTTCGTAAAAATATCCCGTAAATGAGAAAGTTTTGGTACAAGAAATTGATTATGTTCGATCAGTCAGTATGACAACTACAAGTATGTACATGCCATAGTAGTCCAATATCGGCGGTTCCGACATATGAACAGCTTATTGGGGAGAAAAGGACGTCTGTAAAATTTCATATCGATATAAATTATTTAAGAAAGTGTATATTTAATTAACCATACATAGAGGGTTTTAGTAAAAACAAATGCCAAATTGAGGTAAGCAATAATGGTATAATGATAGGTTCGCTTACTAAAATTTAAATAAAATAAATAAATTAAATAATTACAGTGAGGGTCTTCCAGATATCATCGAAATCTGTAAAGTTTCTTTAGTAATTTCTTTTATCGCATTCTCATTGAGTATTTTTACTATACCTTTGCATCGAGGCAGATATTAAGGTATTGCATTCAAGGTACTTATTTACATTTAAATTGTGCCTCTCTGTAACTTTTGTAAGTTTCCAAACTTCAACTGATCCTGGAATTTACGTAACAGTAAAATGTGGGCATTTGTTGGTTTTCATAAAGTTCGGCGGTGACAAAGGTTGGAACCACAGTATCTTCCAAGGGTAATTAATAAAGTTGGATTTAAAGCTTAAATCCTTTAATACATTATTAGCCAAATTGAAGAAGAAAGGAATATGGAAAAATTTTTTCTATTGGAAATGTAAATTTTCTAAAGCAAACTTTAAAGCATTTTTTTCTTTATTTTAAAGATAGCTTCACCAAAAACATTTAAGGACGATAACATAAGTAGAAAACAGTAATATTTGTGAGAAAAATTTGAGTTTAATATACATACAGTGGCTCCAAGCTAAAGTCGGACACCGTAGAGAAAAATGTTCTTTCCTAAAAATATTTGAAACAAAGCGGTTAGAAAAAAACATAAAATATTTTTTCAATTACTTAATTATTTCAGTTCCAAAATATAAAAACAAAACATATAAATTACTTCAGTACTATAAAATATTCTACTCAAATAAGAGCAAATTCAATGCACAAGCCAAACTCGGACAGTTAACAAGTTTTTTGAAATTTCGATATATATTTTAAAAACTAATATTTTGTATGAAGACCTTTATTTTTAGTAACCATTTTGAGCCGGCATTGATTTAACTAATTTTTCGCAAACACTAGGTTAGATTTTTTCCAATTGTTGTAATAAGATAGATTTCAAATCATTTTTGCTTGATACGGAATGCTGTCGAATTTTTGTGTTAAGATAGTCCCATAAATTTTCGATTGGATTAATATCCGGATTTTGGGGTGGCGTTTTCAGAACATGGGGGCAATTATAAAGTAACCAAGAACGTACTTTGTAGGCCTTGTGCTTTGGATCATTGTCTTGATAGAAATACCAATTATCACTGAGATCCAATTTTTCAAGACTTCTCATCTCATTTTCAGCTATAACAACTAACTTTGATGCACTAAGGAAAGGATTATCTTTAACCCTTCGCAACAGGTATCGCTTATCTGCATCGGTAAAAATCTTGTTGTGTGCAGCTTTAAGCTTGTTTTCCACTTGTTTGTTGGTTTTGAAGCGCTTAATTATTATATATCGTAGAAAGTAGAACGACTTCTGTCAACAATTTCAGCAATTTCACGCACGGATTTGCCATCGTTGGAATGCTTAATACCCAACTTTCTGAATTCAATACTGGGTTAGCTTCTTTGCCTAAACATTTTCAAATCACAAATCGTATTTCCAACTATATATATGTTAAAAAAACTATCAGGGGACTCCCGTTAGTCAGCCAAACACTCTACTTGAAGTTGGCTGCAATTCTTCTACAGAGTTGCATTTATTTAGAGCAGTGGTTCCCAAACTTATTTTGTCTACCGCCCACTTTGAGAATAAATATTTTTTTAGCGCCCCCATTTTTGTCACCTATTTAAAAACCACTATAACTTCAAATTAATTATTGTGACCTATATATGTACATTAACGGAGTATTCTAAACGAAACTTTTACTATGAGCGTAGTAGGTAACATGCAACGGCGCTTAGGTCTATTGAAACACAACTTTATAGTATTAAAACAGAGAATCTTTTATTAAAAATAAATCTAAAATAATCGATCCATATATAAAAACTAATGTGAAGGATGCATCTGATGCTGTTTAATAAGTTTGTTAATATCAGGTTCCAATTTACTTAAGAACAGTCGCAAGTCGCCACGTTCGGTAACAAGCAAACGATTTCTATTTTTAGTAAGCAGTGTTGTCACAGCACTAAATCCACGTTCACACAAACATGACGATGGGAATGCTATCAAGAATCGTTGAATGATTGTCCACAATCCAGGGTACAATTGCGAGATCGGTTTTTGTAGCCAAAATTCTTGGTAACCATTTTTGAACTTGATTTTTATTTCCTCGTTTGTTGTCAATTCTATAAGTTCTTCTTCCAGCTGAGGTGACATTGCTGTGTTGACATTCGAAAACGGATCCAACACCCAGTCTGGTATTTCCAAGTTCAAAATGTCCTGGTATCGTTCGGTGAAGTCAATGTGGAGGTTTTCCAAATGTTGGCAGTAGGCAAACAATTCGTCGTTACTGCATGATACTGATAAATTCGGGAAATTGTGAAACTCATGTCTGCCCAGATTCTTTTTGTGTAGAAGCAGTTTGGCTGCGAAAGCACCAACGACGTTTTTTGTTTTAATTAAATTTATTTTATCGCCTTGCAGTTGGAGATTCATGTCGTTGAACAATTTATACAGGTCTGTCATGTAAGCTACATCATTCTTTGATGTTATGAGTTTGTCTTGATATTCTGTATCTTTAGTTTCCAAGAACTCTATAAGAGTCAGACAATTGCCTCTTGATAGCCAACGAACTTCAGTATGAAACAACAAACGATTGAAATCCTCGTCATTAGTAATACAAAGCCGATGAAATAATCTATCATTCAAAGAGCTGCTTTGATGACATATTGCAGTGATTGAAATAGTTTTTCACTTAAGTTTCTAGCAACTAAATGTTGTCTATGAATAACGCAATGTACACCAAGGACATCTCGAATTTTATTTTTTAAGTGCGCTATTAAGCCTTTATGGCACCCTATCATAGCCGGAGCGCCATCCGTAGCAATTGAAATAATATTTTTCAAAGGAATCTCTTTCTCATCGCAAAACCTTTCCAGTATATTGAATATGGTTTCGCCTTTTGTATCCGTCTCTAAATTTCTAGCAAAAAATAGTTCTTCACATATTTTCTCATCTTTGATAAACCTCACGTAAGACAACAACAATGCTTCATTAGTTGGTAAAGTGGACTCATCGAGCTTAATTGAGAATTGGCTTGTCCTCAGGTGATCGCAAAATGATTCTTCAATGTTTTCAGTCATTTCATCAATCGTCTTTGCACAGAATTATTACTCAAAGGAATTTTTCGGATAATATCTGCGGCCGGTTTATGAAGCACGGTAGTTATTACTTCATTTATTGCTGGCAATATTAACTCTTCTCCGATGTTATGTGGTTTGCCTTTTTGAGCAATTAACAAAGAGATATTGTACGAAGTCGCCGAAAGTTGTTTTGCTACACTTAGCTAAGTATTATGCTTCTTCTCTAGGTCTTAAAAAAATATGCTACATTCTTGTCTTTCTTATCTGGATGCATTTTAGTCAAATGATCTTGCAGTCTTGAAGGCTTCATTGCTTCATTCGAAAATGTGTTTAGACATAGAAGACACAAAGGCGAGGATGGGTTTGTGGGATTTTCAATGAATCCGAATTTAATGTATTCCGCACAGTATTGCCGTCTCTTCTTTTTTACTTCCGACATTGTTTTGCTTTGAGAAATACGTTTAACTTCGCGTCGTAGTGTAAAGGAGGCGTAATTAATGCTCATCTATTGCGCGCAAAACCACAAATGAATATAAAATAAATATTACATTGTTTATATAGGAATGCTTAAGCACAATTATTATATAGTAGTCCAAAAATATGAATTCTTATTTTCCCCAGAAATACATTTGTAAGAAAGGATAAAGATCTTTTTTTTATTTTCCACATAAAAGATTTAAGGAGTTCAAAAGCTCAAAACGTGCGGTACATCAGCTACCTACCCGACGGCATTTCGCAAATGATAAAATAAATTTTTCAAGAGCTCAAAGCATGCGCTACATCAGCTCGAACCTACCTACTACCCTACACCTTTGCGCAAATGATTACATTATGATAGCAAATGCCCACATAGAGATTTTGCAATGGCAATAGCAATACGTTTGACAGTTAGTGTTCTATAAATTCTATCCTGTCGAGATGCCCCGTTATGAAGCAGAGCGACTGATTGACATGATTTTCATTTTTTCTATATTCAATATTAGTTGACGTTGAAGTTGTTATCGCCCACTTTGGGAAACACTGATTTAGAGGATGGTCGCCACTGTCCGAGTTTGGCTTGTGCATTGAATTTGCTCTTATTTGATGTTTTGGTAGAATTTTTTATAATACTGAATTAATTTATATGTTTTGTTTTAATATTTTGGAACTGAAATAATAAGTAATTGAAAAAATATTTTACATTTTTTTCTAACTGCTTTGGTTCAAATATTTTTAGGAAGGAACATTTTTTTCTACGGTATCCGACTTTGGCTTGGAGCCACTGTATGTAGTTAGATAGACTTATGGCAAATTCACATAGAACCCTTCTTTAGGTATAAGGTAAGTTAAAATAGTAATCTTATGCAACACGTTGAGACGATATGAGACATAAATTGGGAAAATTCAGGTTCAAGCTTTTAAAGTTTGTTGTAAAAAAGCAAAAAAATTTAAATATTCATAGCTGACTCTTAAAACAAAAACTAAAAGTTAAGTTGATTCAAAGATAAATGCCCCCCGGAGCGGTCGTTTGATTTTGCTGAATACAATACTTTGCCACGGTATTCGGTCATTTGATCGTCTGTTACCGGGTCGTAAGCATTTATCCAAGACTCTTCGCTAGTAATAATACATATGTTTTATTATATCCTGGTTGTCGGGAAGCATTGTTTCACCGACGTTACGGGACGCTTTATGTACTTCAGAAAAATTATTGAATTGATTATTTTGTCTACGCCAGTAAAGAAGAAGAAGAAGAATGATTATTTTGATGTGACATTTGGCATGCCACTGACACTCAAACAAATTATGAAAAATATATTTCGACGAATGGGCTTTCGCGCGCAGTTTAAAGTAAAGTTGCTTACAGTAGTAAGAAGTTCTAACTCTTTAATTCTCTAATTGTTGGACTTTCAATTTGCTGGTCAAAGGGGATACATATTTATTTTAGTCGTCCATTTTGTCTACGGTATGTGGGATTTACAGAATTATAACTTAAAAAAAAAATTTGGATTTTCTATTTAATGACATACAAGAACGATATACTCGTACAGACATACATACATAGTATTCCCTTAATCGAAAACCCTAATTGCTTATTGTTCATATAGTATTTTAAAAAGTAGTTTGTGTTCCGGAAGATAAAAGGTTTAGAAAAGGCGCCAAAAATGTAAACAAAATCTTATGAAACCGCAGCAGCGAACTGATATTTAACTCACAGAGGTAACAAAATGAGTTTGCTTAGCTACACTCTCAAATACATCTGACTTTGTGCTCTCTTCCAACTCTTGCAGCTGATCAGCTGCTATTGCGCAAAGCGATTGCAATTGATGCCGCGAGTAACTACGCAGACAAGAGAGCATGTATCAATCCATACAGGTGAGAAAAGGGTGCCAAATCTACTACTAAGTGCGGAGTGGCGCCTTGCCAATGGCCGATGGCGAGAGCACCCGGAGTGTGCCAACGAATGCCACCGGAAGACTAGCGCGTGTACTCGAGCGTCAGTCGTCATTACAAAAGTGCGCCGCGTCGCGTGGAGACGTGCAATTGCGCTCCAATTTGAATCGTTGTCGCTTCGCTTTGTTTCGTTTGAACCCAAGTAAGTTTGTGGCGTGCGTCGTACGGAATTGCGTGGCGTTGGCTTGTGCTGTGTCGTACGCTTTTCTGTGCCGTTCATTTGTGTTCTCTGCGCTGCAGCATCAGGTTGTAGCGCCAACGTGCGGGGCGCACACGTTAGCTTGTGCCAGTACTTGTGCATCCAAGGGATCGCGAGTCGGAACGCGAAATGTGTCCGCACATATTCACAGGAAATAAAGCGACAATCACATTACAATAATAGTCAAAAGGCTGGCAGTGGATATGATAATTACAGCAGCCGAAATGAAACACGAGAAACAGCAGATTTAAATTGGGTAAAATGCACGACGTTTGTGCGAAACCTATGTGTTTTTGTGAGTGCTGATATTTGTGGTTCAAGTGAAAAAAATGGAAATATACAAACTTTGGCTCGTAAGCTCATTCGCTTGCATGTATGTGTGGTATGTGTATGTGCGCGTGCACGCTTGTTGAAGAGGCGTGCAACTTAGTTGTATGGGCGTCTTGATGATAGCGCGGCAGGCAGCTGCGTGCATTTTGGGCAGTGGTCGAATTGCAAAGTGCCGGACGTCGGCCAGTGGGCGACAGGTCCGCATATAACATACATACATATGAGTGGGGAAGTAGAAATATACAGGACGTAGTGGGATGCCTACTGCCAACTGATCAACCCAGGAGAGAATTGGTTAGCGAGCAATATTTAGTTGTGTGCCAAAAAGCAGATCAACGCACTCAGAAATGAGTTTCTGATCACTGTTTGTTTGACCGGACATGTCACTTGAGGTGATCAAGCTTAACTTAACGCGCAGTTTCTGACTCAG
Source organism: Bactrocera zonata (assembly GCA_037783105.1). Taxonomy (NCBI): domain Eukaryota; kingdom Metazoa; phylum Arthropoda; class Insecta; order Diptera; family Tephritidae; genus Bactrocera; species Bactrocera zonata. The sequence goes on along the minus strand of JBAWJQ010002508.1, from coordinate 669,762 downwards.
TTAAACTTTGCTTTCAAAATTTTCGAAACGAAAGCACTTTGAAATATTTCAAAAATAGAATTATCTATCTTCGGTCCTTACCGAAACATAGAAAAGTTTCGTTTAATAGCATAAACCATCGTAAATATGTCAGTATTAAATAAGTCAAAGCGCAAGCTTTGGAAATGAAAAAGCAGTTGAATTTCTTTCTTTCAAACGTTTTTAAAAATATAGTTCAGCGTTTAAAAAATGGAAATATGGACGTTTTGATACAAATTAGTAGCTAATCGGTCAATCTTCGGATTTAGTAAAAAACGAGATAATAGGCACATGGGTTTTGAAACCCAAAAATGTAGTTGAACCAAAAAATGTTCAATTTTGAAAATCCTAGTTTGACCTAATCTTTTCATTAGTTCTATGTGTTATTTTTTGGTTGCAAACTGTTGTTTAAACTTGTTTTGTTGTTGTGGGTAAATTATAAAGCTTGGGAAGGGTCTGTTATTTTGAGATTAACAAATTTTTTATGACTGGAGACTGGAGATTTAGTATGATAACTACGAACTCAGTTCTTTCTAGGGTTTTTCTTAGCGTGCCACGGCTTCATTTTTATCGGCTCTACTTCTGATGGTGGCTCTTTTGCGCACCTCTGCTTCACAGCAGAAAGTTTCGTTTCTTTGGTTAAAAAAATTCAATAAGTTGACTTCATGATTTTCGCGCGTTCTTCTCGATAGGTAATTATACAGCTCAGTAAGAACAGGGTCAAGTTTTGCTTTAATTTAATATTTGTTTGGCCTCATTATCAACGCCAACCTGTTTCAAGCCGAAAATTTTTATTTGAAATCCAAGCGATGGTTGAAGTGGCCACAGGAAGAAAACCACGCGAAAGACGCTTGAAACACTCTGTATCTTCTAGAGTTGTTATTATTTCGAAGTCATGTGCAGAACAAACAGGAAAGAAATGAAAAATTAAAGAAATGTATTTGAGGGGCGGAGTGACGGTCTTGATTGCGGCAGTGGCAGTGGCGAAAATGCGCGTAATATGCCTTCACGTCGGTTTCGCATCGACCCATTTAACGTGTCCCATTAAAAGTAATTTAAGTGTTCGAAAATAAGTAAAATATACACCAAAAACTCTCAAGAAGAAATATATATCACACATATGTACATACATATGTATATCTCTGCTTATATATGTACATATGTACGTAGGCACGTAAAGCGTTCACAGATCCAAATACACAAGTAAGACTCACGAAGAGGCCAGATTTCGTACATGCATGCATACATATCACCACATGTGAGCAAACGTATGGAGACGTATGTCTGTATATTTAAGAGTTGGTAAGTATCTACAAGATACTCGCGACTCGCGACCAGTCCACAACCGTCTGCTTGCACGACTGGCCATCGTACTTTGCATTCGTATGCAAATAAGTCAAAGTCCATGGCAAAAATAATAATAGCAAAAAATATCTGTAGTGTAAAGAAAACATTACAATTGACAGTGTGTATGAAAAAGTGAAAAAATTAAAAAACAAAAAACAAAAGCAAAACACATTTCACCAAACCAAAACAACTGTAACCCACCAGAAGCAGCAGCCAGCATTGAGAAGCGTCGAGTGCGTCTCTTTGTGTAACAAGCGGCAGTTTCCCAAAGTAAAAACACCGGCAACAAGAGCAAAATTGCTATGAAAGAAAATTAAAATTAAAAACAATAACAATAATAATAATAAGAATAATGAATGCATAAATAAACAATCACTTGCTCTTCACTTCACGGCTGCAATAACAACTGGGCTATTTACTTCGAGATTTGACCTTAAAGCAGCCACAGCTACTTTCTCGGTTATTTGAGTGTGGATAGAGTATTTTTCTTACTGGTGAGTTTACAGTTATTACATAATATTTGACAAGGTACTATAACAATTTATGTAATATTAATAAGCTTCGCTTAGGTTTTTAAATTTAGGAACCTCAAATTCAATTATCATTATTCCCTAATTTTTATTAAATGCGAATTGAATTGTATATTATTCCAAACACGCAAACTCTAATCATTTTTCAGGTTAGCTTCCAGTTCCACAATTTAAAAAGACACTAAAACAGAAGGCATAATTGGATTCATTAATCAATTGTAGAATTGTAGAAGAGTCAATTGTATATTTCCTAAATTTTTTCGTTACTAATGTCTATTCTTTGTCACTGTTTTATCTTACAGAGTATAATTGTTTTTCCCCTAACGGTGTATCACTTAAAACTATTTGAGATAGATATAGGGTTATATATATATATATATATATATTAGAAAGTCGAGATGAGTTGAAACGTGTTATTGCAGTAGCAATAAACTTTGAAAAAGGGAGTGCCGCCCTCTATTAAGTTTAATGCAATCTTCTAAAACTAAGCAACAAGTTTGCTCTGCGATATTATAAGAACTTCACGACAATGTGAAACTGGATGACATCGGGAGATATCCTCATCCACTCTCTATACAACGGCACTCTTAAAAACGACTAAAAGTGTGATAACTCAATAACTAAATGCGTCAGAGACATTTACATCCAGGATGACATAAGAAGGCGGTGTCAAAATTTTAAAATGAGCATGGCTCGGCCCACTTTTAGGTGAAATAATATACATATCTCGGCATCTGCTAGACCGATTTCAACCATTTTCGGCACATAACATTCTTTTGACTTTTCTATGTTACTTTGTGGAAATGAGCGAAATCGGGAAAACTCCACACCTACTTCCCATATAACATAATTTTAAATTAAATTAATTAAATTAAGAAGCAATTAATATAACGGGAAAAAACTTTGCACGAATAAGCCATTTAAAGTATGCCACCTTATGACCAAATCCAACCAAAACTGTTCAAGCCCCTATGTACCGAATATGTAGACCTCCGTATCTATAGTTTACTTTTGACCGAAAATATCTGTCAATATATGGAATATACAAATGAAACTCAGAGACAATGCTTTCCTGATAATAGCATCTACATGTACCAGAAGTGGGTTGAATGGAATCAATTCATCCCTGAACCCTCATGCATGTACCTAAAAAAATAGATTTTCCAACTTCCGGTTGATTTTATATCGCATATATCAGCCAATATGTTATCAATGCAAATAAGAGAGCGTGTTTTACTCATAGTAGAGTACCTTTGTGCTTAAAATAGTTGAAAATGGGCGATAACTAGACCTAGCCCCCATTAACTAATGTCAAGATTTTCGAACATCCGGCTGACTTCACTTCATATGATTGGTGATTGTGTGTAAGGTACCGTAGTGAAACCCAGGGAAAATTTGTTTAGTATGTGGCATGATAATATTATGCAGTATTGGCAAAAATAGATAAAATAGGGTGGATACTACCCCTACTCCCTATATATAGTACTCGTATATGTATGTCTAAAATTGCTTGAATTTCGATCATCTGGTTGACGTTTACACCCTAAAGTATTTAATTGGCTTTGATTTCTGCAAGTTGCAAAGGTATAAAATGTTCGGTTGCACCCGAACTTAGCCCTTCCTTATTTGTTGTTTGTTTATTTTCTAAATAATATTTTTTTTTTTACTCCTCGAAGGCATATAACGGGTGGTTTATTAGACGGGTGAGTAGTTGGTCTCTTTGACAGCTGTTACTTGATTTATGCTTAGATAGTTCGACATTTCTAAATGAATACATACTCCCGTTTTTCACAAGAAATTTTTCTTCAGCGAGGAATGAATAGGAATGTTAAGAAACAAAATTTTCGCTTTTGGAGTGAGGATATTCCTCATGTCACTGTGTAGACGCCGTTAAATACTCAGACACTGGTCCATATTTCTTCAAAAATGAAACTTTGGTTTGCAACGAAACAATCAATTTTTTGACGGACAATTTTGGCCAACGCATTACCTTGGCTCGTGGGTCTGTGGCGTGGCCTTTAAGATCGTGGGATTTAACATTACTGTGAACTATGCAAATGAGACCGAGACGATTGATGCCTAGGCAGAGAATAATGGTCGAAATTGGTTCTCTCAGCTGGAGTTTATTCGTACGGCGGTCACTTGCGTGAAATCATTTTTAAAATATATTGACAAACCCTTATCTTTATAATAAAGCTAAATTCTTGGCTATAACATTAAAATATATGTATGCCTTTTATTTCTTCTTGACAGCCACTCGTCTAAAAGCACCCTTTATTTTATTGTCTCTGCGAGAAAGATTAATTTTCTTTCTATTGATTCAAATGTTGATTTTTATGTACATATGTATATTAATAAAATTAATGATTTGTTTGTTTGGTTACTTTTTAGTTCTGACAGCGAAAAACAGGGTATCGTAAAGTAGTGTCACAGAAGGCTAATAGTTTTATTCCGTTCCTGTTCTGTACTCGTATATTTTTGTGTTGTTGTTTGACTCAGCATACACAAATTACTGGAAATAATTTGGAAGGTATCCTGAATAAGTAAAAGGTTTTACGACATTGAGAAGAAAGAAAATATTTGTAGACTCACAATGCTCAGAAGTCAAGGTTATAAAAATCGTACAATACTATACTATAGTACTATATACATATCAACAATTCGGGTTTCGAAGTTTTAGAAAGATGTTAGGAATATATGAAAAAACTCGGTTATGGAATTATTATTCTCTATAAATGTTCAAGCTGATTTCAAATACATTTATTAAAATGCAAATAAGTATAAAGTCTTTGGTTTCACTGCAATAACAATTTTTGAGTCTTTGTAATGAAAATTGTGTTTTGTATTTTCGGTAGAACATATGGGTATCTTCTTCTGAGAGATGTTCCAGGTAGAAAAATATGCGAATAGAGTTTTTTCACGAATAGGTTCCAAAATGATTAGATAATATTTCTTATGAACCATTTTATCATCCAGAACTAATTGCTCGATTTTACAAGTTTCGATGCGCTCGGTGAATATAGGGTCGGCAGTAATATTTGGATGCTCCACTTTTTATGCACTTCATTCATTCGGTTTACTTAAATCCATTGGGATGGTTTTGTTTCTAACCAATTAAGATAAAATTTAATGAAATCAAGATCAAGATGCGATCAAGTATCACAACATACTTCACCAAAATCTAGTAAATTGTATTAACCCAAGCAATAATTTTTTTTTTCTATCCGTTGTATGTCTTAGCTCTAGTTCAAATGAAAAAAGTCATACTTTTAATTTTCGATATCTACAAATAATAGAAGACTTTGAAGCGCTTGATCGCTTTAAGACTTTTTTCTAACATTTTTGCAACTATACTAAATGGATCAGTGTTTATTTCCTTCTTACAGATTAGGAAAACTTTCATTTCGACCGAACTGAGTTTTGTTCCTGTAAGAATATATAATGGGTATGTTTTATATAATTTTCGTACTCGCATGTGTCCAATTAAGAACCTCCACATGAGTGTACTACTGCTCGTATACGAACACCAAATATTCGCGAATGAACGCAACACAGAAACACGACAAAGCATTGGGCGACAATTTTTTCGGGTTTTTTGGTGTTGCACTGACCGTGATATACAAACATTCGAGACGCAAAAGTTGCGCAGGCGCAAACTCCATAACTCCAATTGAAACCACACTGTTTCTATGTATGTGAGTATGTGCGTTCGCTTGGTTGGCAGATTGTTTGCGGTGAAGTACGGATACCGGTGCAAGAGCAGGTGAGTGGCAACCACTTCAGCGACGCTGCAACACGTCGCGTTCCGGCAACGTCTCAGGGACGCGGCGACTGCAGCTAAAGGTAGAAGGTTCAAAGTGAGGCAACACGCTGAAATGCCCCCTTGTCTTCTCCCATTTTTACGAGTATTTGCAGTTTTATTTCTTTAAGTGGGTTTTTAATTTTGTTGGACTTTAACTTATTGACCAGTTCTATCCACATTTTATTGTGTTTAATGTAAGCAAACAATTCGCAGACAAACAGTCCGAAGTGGTAAGAGATGGATGCCGTAAAATAAAAGCAGAAACATGGTACTCACTTGGCTGGGCGTCCAGTTGGAGCGTTTCAATGCCAATAGGATGGACTGAAAAAATGTGGCGTGTGGCGTGTGGCGTGTATATTCATATGCTTGTATTTAAATCATTGCGGCGCATGATGTTCCCTGTTGACAGACTTAACAAAATCCTACAATATAAATGAGATAGATCAAGCCCAACGACAAGGAGGCTGACAAATAAACGCGGTTACAAACTCGTCGCAGAGGGTAAAATTGTATAAAATATTTATTGATGCTCTTTGAGCGATCAGCTGTAACTGAAATATTATATTTTTCTTAATCTTTGAAGTATCTTGATATTTCTTGTTGCACCGTAAAAGGGGAACTAAATAAGAAGAGGAAATTAAAAATTGATTTTATTGCTGATTTCGAGAGAATTTTATATTAATGTGTGTCTCTGCTCAAAAACGTCTTCAACAAATGTTATGCTTAAACCAATGTAGTTCGAAACTATTGTAACATTTCAGGTATTTTAGGAATTTCATTGAGCTTTATTTTAAACAGCAGGCAATCTTGCATCAAGAAACATTTAACTCTTCAGTTTGATATTCATATTTTAATATTTTTTCGTTTTTATAAAAAAATGAACAAAGTGGCAATCTTTAAATTTTTTTTCTAAGTAATTCGAGTATTATACTAATGAATCCGAGCATAAATTCGAATTGGTCCAGTTGCCAGTACGGCGCTGTAGACTATCAATGTGACTGAATTTTGTTGCGCAACGGCATTTCGTTTCAGTTGATTGCGTGAATGTTACTAAAATTAATTCAAAATCTTTAACATTGTTTAATTGTATTTTTTTGTTCAATATTTTCAAATACATTAATTTAATATCATGTTTCGGTACTGACGGTACATTGATTTTAAGACATAAATTTAGAAATATTCCTCAATTCTTTTTCCAAATATTTGATAATCTTAATTGTCAAGAGATTTCTTTCTTAAGTTTAAACAACCAAAACCCCCTACTTTACAACTGATGCAAACACGGCATAGGACGAATCGTCAAGTGCATATATACATACATACTTATACATATATACAGAAATGGATACCTTGTTAAACCGCAATTGAGCATATGCCCGAATCCCACTTTTGAGTGCTCAATCACCGGAGCTATGAAGCATGTGAAATCTCACCGAGAGTGGATGCTCAAGGCTAGACAGGATGTTACGTTGCTTGTAGCTTTCGTTTCAGCCAATGGGAATTCACATATTCCTCTATCTTTGATGGTTCATGAATTTAAGTACAATATTAAAGTAAACAATGATGTTTAGGTAAAATTGGCAAACTTCTTTGATAAATACGTGAGTTTATTTGCGGTAGTTATATTTGAATACAAAAATATAAAAAAAGAAGTAAGGAAAGTCTAAGTTGGGATGCAACCGACTATTTTATACTCTAGCAACTTGCAAGAACAAATCCAGAAAATTAATACCTTAAGATGTAAAACGTCAACCAGAGGATCGGAATCCAAGAAATTTTATATAAACATCTTTATGTATAAAAATGACGTGTCCCGTTGTTTGTCTGCGATGGACTACTAAACTACTGAACCGATTTTTGCAAAAAGATAGGATAGTAAAAACAATTCATAAATAAGTGCAAGCACTATTAAATGGACGCCCTATTAAGCGCACATCTCCATTAACCATGCATTAAGCGGACAACTCTATTAACTGGACAGAAAGGCTAGCAACCAGACATTCCAATCCCTTGGAATAAAAGACATAAAAGTTTTCGCCTTCACTCGTACACAAAATTTCATTGTATTGAATAGTTTCTTATATTAATAATAGTATAAAATGTCTACCACAGCAATGCGTGGCCGGGATCCACTAGTATATTATATCCATCTCATACACTGACCGACAAATTCGGCCGAAAGTTTGTTAGAAAAACGAAAATTATTGAACGTACATAGTATATGGAAATTGGGATAGTATCGACCCGAATTTATCCATTAACTATAATCATGCATAATAAAAAAGTGTTCACGGGGTTTCATTAAGGTACCTCACGTACAATCACCAATCATACGGAGCAAAGTCAGACGGATCAGATGGAATTCTAAATTGTGTTATATGGGAAGTAAGCGTGGTTGTAGTTCGATATCGTCCATTTTTACGCTATGTCATAAGAATACTAAAAGAATGTCACGCACTAAATTTAGTCGAAATCGGTTGTTCGGGTCCCGAGATATGAGATTTCATCAGAAAGTGGGCGGAGCCACGCCCATTGTTCAATTTTCACACCGGCTCTCATAAAGTACTCTCATATTACATCGGAAGTAAAATTTAATATCTCTGGCGTAATTAGCTATTGATTTTTTGCGCTTTTAGTAAGTTTGAACAGTACCGTTATATGGTCCGATTTTATCCAGTTTCCCACTGTTGATAGGAGTTTTTTTTAATATTAGAGCGTAGCAAATTTAGTTGTTCTAGCTTTAGTAGTTTAGAAGATTTGTACATTAAACTTATTAGAGCCACTCCCACTTTTTCAAAATTTGTTGGTCACAGGTGTCCCTTGCTGCTGTGATCGCCTTTGTCAAATTTCAGTTTTATATCTCAATTTAGTGCTTAGTTATAGTTGGGGCGATTTGTTGGAGTGGTAGTGGTTCGATTACGCCCATTTACGAATTCGTAATTTTCTTTGTAGTAAGGAACCTAAAGTTTACATCTTGCACGGACGGACGGACGGACAAATAGACAGCACCCGGATTTAAAATTTTCTCGTCATCCTGATCATTTATATATATATGTATATAACACTATATCTATCTCACTTAGTTTTAGGTGATACCTTCAACCGTTAAGAGATCAAAACTATAATATTCTCTATCAACTGGTTGCAAAAGTATAAAAATGACTACCGAGTGTTGAGCAATTTTAAAAATTTGAGAAGTCGTTCACTAATATTATATTTTTGGTGTATAACAAAGAGTGAATTAATGAAATTTTTTGTCTATCTATTGAGTTGTTCTCTTAGTGCTCATGTAACGTACAGTGTTTCCGAACAGATCTAAAATTAGTTAGATAAATGTATTGGGTTGGTAGAATGTTTCTTTAAGGAGTTACATGGGCTTACGAGTTTCGAAAAATCGATTTTTTATTGTCTTAGTAAATTCTACAAAACCTCTAGAATATTGTTCTAAATTGATCCGAGTAATAGTTTCGGAGATACAGCCTTGAGAACTTATGCGTCCGAGGCCAGCTAGGCTAAATGCGCCATCTTTAAACGCGTTTTTCTCGAAACTGCGTTTGTAAAGTCCGTTGGCAAAATTTCTAGAGAACTACTCAACCGATCGTCATGAAATTTGATACAGGTCTTTTAGATACAATTCTTAAAAACTTGGACGAAGGATTTTTTGGGATTACAACTATTTGAAAAAAAAATTTCGCAAAATTTTCACTGAATATTTTATTTTTTTGTAAAAACGTTTGCCAAAAATCCAATTTTCAGTTTTTTTTCTCTTCGTCCAAGTTCTAAGTTAAGGTTTTAACTAAAACACATATGATCCTGTAAGGTGTTATAATGCCCACACGTGCGCATCTTTTTTCCGAGGATCACCGGAATGGCGTCGCAATGGCCGAGTTAAAAATATTTTTTAACAAAAATTTCAGAATTTCTTTGTTAACATGTAGTCTATGTTTGTAGCAATAATAAATTCTAATAAAATATTTAAATTTTTATATGAGAAAAAATTTTTGAAGAAAATCTGTTTTTAACCCGAGGAAACCCATGTAACCCTTTAAAGAATCTTCGAAATTCTTTAGTCCCAGTTTTACTTTCTAAGATAATTTTTGTAAAAGCTAAACTATACTACTTGCTATATAAATAGTTTCGTGGCTTAAAGATTAAACATTTATATTTTTAATATGTAGACACACAATATGTATCGAAATTTAATACCAACTTGCAATACCTGAAACATAATACTGTCGCAATGAAAACCTTAAGCGAAATCCCGATTTTGTATAACTATTTTGTATGTATTTTAAGTAAAAAATACCCTAACAATTAAAATGAAAAATCTTCTTTAACAGTATTTCCAAATTTTTAACTAAATTAGAAATACATTTCATAAACTTTCATAAAACTTTTACTTTCGTGTAAAATTTTTTGACTTCAGTTTTTCATTTCGTTTTTATATAAAGTTTCTACTGTGCATCAAAATAATTGCCCGTCAGTTAATTAATATGTGCCATTCGTCATCAGTTTGAAAATAATGGTTAAAACAGTGTTTTGAAATATTTTATGCCTTTTCTTTGTATCTAAATTTGTTGTCGCTTCGACAGCTGAAGCATCTTGACACACCTGGGTACCATAAGTCATGGTACCCATTCAAAACACTAATTGGAAAATATGGCTTGATTCCACATATCAATTAGGCTGACTATTTGGGGTTCCCTGGAAAGTAAATGAGTAACATAAGCACATATGATTATACAAATCAATTGGATATGAATGTGTAAATTAATACCTCCACAGGTAGGTATATCTGTCTGCAGAAATATCAAAATTAATACCGTTAAGGCAGAAAGGTAGAAAATTGTTTCCAATCAAATTGTAAACATCTCTTACAGTTAGTTTCTTTCTCTCATTGATTGATTTATGTTTGTTTCGAAAACTTTCTTCTATTCCATGATAGCCAAAACATAACTTAAATTTAACTAATAATTGCCGCGTCCACAAAAAGCCGTTGTTAAGTCGCAAATTCAGATACTTAACTGTAATTTGGCACAGCAAATAACAAATAGAAGGAGCATCTGTGGTTTAAAACGCCTCGCTTCCTAATATTAATATTATATATATATACATGCGATAACTCACTAAATAAAAACGTAAGAAGCTTTCAGCTTCAGCTTCAGCTTTCAAATGTTGTATGAAACAGGAATCTATGATAGGAATTAGTAATAAAATTGGATGATGAACACGTTGTTGACCACCTTTAGGTGAAATACCATATCTCAGGAACTATTTTGCCAATTTAAGCCAAATTGTATGCTTTAAATTATTCCAATGTTCTTCTGACACATTGTGAAAATGGGACAAATCGGACGGAAAACAACTTTAAGTTTCATCTAATGCTTTCATTTAAATCAATGAAACCCAATGAATATGTCGAGATAAAACTCAAATAGTGCCTTTAATGTACAAATTGAATTGGCAAAGTCGGATCGTAAATGTTCAAGCTCCCAGATATGCAGGCTTTTTTGAACTTTTCAGTCAATGTGTGAGACATTAAACGGAAATTTGGAGAAAATCATTTTCCGATACTAGTTCCTTAGTCTCCATATAAATACCTAATGGAAAGAACTTCTACCTTCTTACCTTAATGAAACTCAGAGAACTTCATTTCTGTTAATAATATGTAATACGAATGCTAAAAAATATATAAAATTGGGTCAATATTACCCCTATCTCCTATATACCTAATATAAGAGTTTCAAACTTTCGGTTGGCTTTATACCATTTGCATCGGTCAATATGTAAGACAACAAAATTAAATGAACAAATAATTCTGAGTATATTTTAGTTTAATGCTGAAAAATTTTGTGAATTTAGTCTGCGAATAACGCCCACTCCCATATATTTCATACAAGTATATTATGATTTCTGTTTTTCTAACAAACCTTATTCCGAATATGTCGGTCAGTGTGTGAAAAATAAATATTTTTAAAGTTGTTTGGAAATAAGTTTTCGAGTATTTCTAAAGCGAAGTACAACACGTCCAGACCTTTCCCTGACAATTTTAATTTGTCAGCTTTAACAATTTTAAATCGATTGGCACACAACCCAAATAATCCCTTTTTAAATTAAGTTAAATCAGACCAATTAGCTGATTGATTAATTTCGATTTTTTAGTATTTGGCAACTCTGAGAAAAATTCTTTCCATTTTGCTTTTAAAAACCTCTATGTACATATAATTGATATAAATTAACCGTTATTATGTCTTGGATACACCAGCAGCATAAAATTTCAGCTATCATTCATTCATTCGTAATTTTGGTAGTGGACTTGAGGTCAACATTTATTCCATCCTAAGTATAGACGCTTCTATGTGCATTTGGTCTATACTATGTAGCACTATTTGGACCACCTAATATAGACATATTTTACTTTAAACAACCTATTTCTTTCTTTAGCAGGGATGGATCGAGACTAAGAGTAATTTTTTGTTAATTAAGGGAGTATTCTTCTCTATTATTTTGAAAAATTCGATTTTTTTTTTCATATATTTAAAGTTTAGACTTTCAAAAATATGACTTTGGAAGGATTTTTCAAAATTCGACTTATTTTAGGAGATACAGCCGATTTTGTGAGGTGGCGTCCGTGTTCACTAGAATTGTCTCCTAAACTTTAAACGCGTTTTTCTCGAAACTACTTTTTTCCACACGGTACCGGCATTATCTCAAGTTCTATACAACCGATTTACTTGAAATTTTGTGTGAACCCTCTTTATATAATCCTTTATTGTTCCTACCAGCATCGTGTCAAAATTTTTGTTTTTAATATTTAAAAAAAAATCAGGAATTTCAAAAAAAAGCGCAAAAAATGACTTTTATTTTCAGGCAGTCGCCATTTTTCAAAAAAGTTTTTTTTCGTATTCCCGGACTATAACAGCATCCTTACTGATTAAGAATTTCTTTTGATTTCTCTCCCCCCTCTAATTATTTTAATTTTTAATATTTTTTTGTAAAATTTTTTTTCTGTATTCTTAAGATATCAATAAAACACCATAAAAAGTGGATAGTAAAAATATTTTTTTGTTTTTTTAAATAAAATTCAAAAAAACTGCCAAAAATTTGATTTCTAGACTAGAATACCCCCTCAAATATGGATAGCTAATTAATTGTTTTACCTATACTATTTTGCAAACCCCCTGAATTAATATGTTTTTTATTTGTATATTACTAAATTAGGTGAAATTCTTGGTAATCCACATTCACTTGTTAGTGTTCGGGTGCTTCCTTAGTCTGCTGTATTCTAGTCCCTGAGTACCTTATATACTCTACCTTTTTCTAACTTTGTTTTCGCTATGTTTTAACAAAACTTCGCACGCAGCCTCTTAATATCATACTAAAGAATGGAAACTCTAACGAGCTTTATTTCAGAGTTCCTTCTGATATTACTTATTCATTTAAACGCTACAAATATTAAATGAAGCGAATTAAATACATACATATTTAGAAGAAAAGACTAACATATTAGGGCTTAATGGACTTAATGGAATACTTATTATTCTGCTCAGAAGACTTTCTTCTAAGTGTAGCTTTCCTTTTGAAGTATGGTTAGACAATTGAATGTAGACCAAATTGAACACCACTGATATGAACGACTAAGAAGAATAGAAACAACACAAATAATTGCGAACGAGGTTTGTGCAGTATTATCTGCAATTTAGCACTTAAAAGTAAAGATTATTATATTGATTTATTTCTTCAACTACAATTTATGGACCTATAAATCAAAGGTCAAAGTGGACAAATTCGAAGCCATGGATTCCAATAGCCAAGTTTAAATTTAAGACATGATCGATCTTATTTCTTTTTTACTTTTTTAGAGGTAAGGAATTCTTATCTTATTATGCGCACGGATTTATTTATCGCCTCGAGTATTCCTCTGTTCTTATCCAGACGAGTACAGTCCATATGTTTGTCGCGTTCAAGCATGCCATACATTCATCTAATCTCCAGAATTTCATGTTTAATTGCCAACTGCAACATGCAATTCATTGCTCCATTCTGTATTCTTTTTTTGATTTTGGCGTTAAACGGATTTATTTATGAAAGTATACCCAGCAAGAAAATAATTGAGCAAATAAATATTAGCAATTCAAAAGCTCCATTGCTGTAAGAAATTTACATAACTGTCAATATACTTGTATAGCATTTGCATCAACAAGGTTAGGTTAGGCTAGCTTTCACACAAGCCCTTATGTGATTCGGCCATTGATAAGTAGCAGCTCACAGTTTCTATTGGTATTGCTGATGTTACTGGAATGAGAAATTCTAAAAATTACTTTGAGGCAACGACACGGATTCCGTTTTCCAGACGGCCAGTCGACTGCGGAAATGTAACCAGGAATACTGCTTGTAAGCCACTGCTTGGTGATTTTTGCTTTGTGTGCTGAAACAGAATCGTGCTAGAAGACACAATGCACTCGATTAAAGAAGGTATTTACTATGCCTTCTAAAACATCCTGATGATACACTTTTGCCGCAGTTTTAACCCCTTCTTTAAATAAATAAAGAAGTGCCACTTTTTGTGGCCGTTTTTCGCTAACACTGAATAAGCCGCTTACATCTGTTGAACGTAATTTGCATCAAGCACGTTGTCCGAAGATTACTAGTTGACCGACGGTACGCTCTTATGTGGGGATCATCTCGAATAAGTCTTGACATTGATCTGGTCAATATATCCTTTTCCTCTGACATAATTGTCAGTTTCTAAGGTCATTTTTGTAAACGCGTTCACGAACAATTTTTTGTGCCTGAATTGGTTCTAGCCACGCCAGAGATCAATATCTTTCTGTCATCAACTGTAGACGTTTTGAAAAAATAATCAGTAGTGCGTTAAAAAAGCATTTGCGAAATATTAAGAAGCTCATAAAGTTCACTTTTCCTTCTTGCGGTTTCTTAAAGAGCCATATGACCAATTATGGGAGGCAACATACATAGAATTAGCTCGCCGTCCTTATCATCTTAAGGAGACTGGGTAAGTCTTCTTGGTTTGAATAATTATTTTTAAATCAGTACACACTTCTCGATCGTTCAGGTTTTCGCAAAGGGTCAAGTAGAAGAGCACATGGAATATTCAGCTCGTGCAGATATTTATAAACATAAGTAAAATTGCAAAGCGTCACGACAGTTAGACAGCCAGAAGAACAGCATCACGCTTACATATATGTATTCATATTCGAAGTCCCATTTAGGAAGGTGTCATAGTTGTATTAAAATTAAATGATCTGCTTTAATCGCTAAAGCTACTAATCAACTGCAAGTCGCGAATACGATTGCAGCAGGTACTGATAGAGATATGAGCCTTCAACTCCAGCTGAAGGAGAAAACGAATTATTTCCTAGCACACCAACACGGAGTTGTTCTGCAGATATCTGAATAGATACGAGTCCATATACATATGGATTATATGCTCGTACACATGCTGCTTTGTGGCTCAAGAGCACTTTCTTGTTACATATGTATGTATTTTAGCTTGTACTTGTACCATACCACTGACTGGCCATTTGACGCTGTCGCTGTCGCCGTCGGCGTCGCCGTGGGCAAAATTATTTTCCGATTCCGATTGTCTATTCGCTGTGGACCACAGCACGGCTGGACGGTAGCCGCCACATAAACGACTTTAATTACCATTTTTTCTTAGTGTTGCCTTTTTCGAAAAGTTTTATGAGCATCTTTACACTGCTGACGCTCCATTTAATTCCTTCCTGCCGTCATCGCTCGCGCTATCGCCATCGACATCATCATCCTGAGTCTTCGCAATGTTTTAGCCGTTTAACCATCGTAATCGCTTTTTTCTGCGCCTTTGCGTTTGGCTTGGCACTCGTTCCGTTCGCCTCGCAATTTGGCTTCACTTCAATTCTATGCGAAATATCGAGCTAAGTCACCGTGATATCCTCATTTTTAATGAATGTGTAAAGGAGGTGAAGTTATGCCGCATTTGACGATGTGCTGTGTCGCGCGAGGCGGAGAGGGGTACCAGTTGCAAAACACGAAAATAACAACACCATCAATAGCAACAACGCAGAAGTGGTATACGGAAACCAATGCGGCAGCAGCAGCAGTAAAAGCCATAGTCGCCGCTGCTCCGAAATAAAAATAGTTTTGCGCAATCCTCACAAATCTGATAAGACGGTTAATACCAGTGCGACGTGCACTGCTGGCTTGTTGATGCACTCGTTCGCGCGCTCGTCGGCTAAGCTCAGCGCGCGGTCTCGGCATGATCTCTACCGCCATGCGCCATGTGCCCGCCGCGCAACGGAGTAGCAGTGCCACATACAAGTATTATATGCATGTGCGAGCGTGTTTATGGTTGGAGTGCAGCGTAGCACCATGAAATATTTTGCAGCTTACATCCAGTGCATCTAGCATCTAGCGCTGGTCGCGTCCACCCATCGATGCGGCAGCTAGCTGCGGATCAGCGAGGTTCCTATTATTTGATTTCGGTGTTTTTTTTCGTACATACATTTAGTACGGGTATTTGTTAAATATTTTCGTTTAGTTTATTTTTCATGTGAAGTCCGACGGAGTTTCAGTTATTTCGGTTTTTGTTATTTGGGTTGTCTGGCCGGGTTAGATGGTCTATGGCAGAGGATTGGCTAGATGGCTGAATGGTTGAATGGCATTGCATGGCTTGGCTGCCATGAAATACCCAACATGCAACATTACATGCCTATAATTTGTTTTCACACAGCAGGACGTTTTCACTCCATAAGCCATCAGAAAGAGGTCTTAAATGGTCACATTACTGCCATCTCCAGCAGCGTTCAAATGGCAACACTGTTCCGCTGTTGTTGTGCCACATTGTTGTTGCAATGTTGTTACTGTTGTTTGCATTTTCCGAGTCAGTTGTTGTTGCTAATGATGTACACGACTGTGTTGTTGTTATTGTTTCTAATAAAGTCACTGTCAATTTTATGGTTTTTATGGTTTGTGTATGCACACACTTTCGAACACATTTGCCCGATGCACTTTCATTGCTGCAGTTTGGAAATTGGGTAAAGGTTTACATTTCAGCAATTACCTACGCAGATGGCACATACATAAATATGTACATGCAAGGCACTTGAAAAAAAGTGGTGGCAGTTAATTATTAGTGGATATATTTAGCAATAAGTATTTCAATACCCTGAACAGAGTATACTGAAATTTTCACGATGTTTGTGACACCCAGAAGCAAACGTTCGGAGACCTATAAAGCCTAAGTACTTTATGTATGTAAATAAATGGTCAACACGACGAGCTGAGTCGACTTAATCACATCCGTCTGTATGAACGTGAGCTCGTCCCTTAGTTTCTGAGACATAGAGCCGCACACGTCACTTTCTCCCCAGGAAGCTGCTCCTTTGTCGGAACCGGCGAAGTCGGACTAGCATAGCTAGATAAAGATTTTGATAAAATATAATTTTTTCTTATTAAGTAACCCAAAGAGTTTGTATATATCAAACAACATGACTAGAAAGAACAAGAAAAAGGTTTTGGCTGGATTCAAACCGTTAACCAATTACGTTTTCAGATTTATATATGTATGTGTAGTTGCTATAATTCAATTGTCATCAAATTGCTTCGACAATTGGTTCAAAGCCATGAAAAAGTGTAAAGGCCTTAATGGAGAATAGTTTGTAAAAAATAAAGCGATGTTAAATATTTGTTTTTGTTCTCGAATCCCAAAATATAGAGTACAGCCTTCGTAGTACTCATTCTTGGTAAGATATTAGCTATAAGGAAAACTTAGTTTCATTAAGATATGTGCCCAAAAAATAAGGTGACATTGTATTTATTTTGAAAATTCTTTATTTATTCTTCCAAATCAATTTTATCCCCTTCAAACTAATCCCCTCCCGATGCAATGCACTTATGCCAACGGATTTCCCAATCTTCGAAACACTGCTTGTAGTCACTTTCCGGGATGGCTTTCAGTTCCGTCTTCGATGCGGCTTGAATCTCCTCTATCGTATAAAAACGGTGTCCCGGAGTGGTCTTTTGAGCTTGGTGAACAGCAAGAAGTCGCACGGCGCCAGATCAGGTAAATACGGCGGTTGCGGAACGATATGGGTTGAGTTTTTGGCGAAATGATCACGAATTACGAGGGCAGTATGGGATGGTGCATTATCGTGGTGTAAAAACCAAGAATTGTCTTTCCACAATCCCGGCCTTTTTAGGCGGATAGCGTTACGCAAACGACGCATAATGTTCAAATAATATTCCTTGTTGACTGTTTGACCGGTTGGAATAATGCACAACACCACGATAATCGAAGAAAACAGTCAACATGACCTTGAGTTTTGAGCGACTTTGGCGCGATTTTTTTTGTCTCGGCTCTCTTTTGGCACGATATTCGCTCGCTTGATCGGTTGTTTCGGGGTCGTAAGCATAGATCCAAGTCTCATCGCCAGTTATAATGCATTTCATGACACCCTGGTAGTCGGAAAACATCGTTTCATACACTTCAACGCGACGCCTTTTTTCCAAAAAATTCAATGTTTTCGGTACCAGTCGAGATTTGACGCGCTTGAGGCCCAAAACATCCTTCAAAATGGTATTGGCTTTTGGTTCACGGCCGGCTTGGAACTCACTATACCACTTGTAAACATTGTTTTTAGACATAGCCTCATCACCAAAGGCTTTTTGCACCATCCTCAACGTATCCGCAGCAGCAAATTGATTCCGTAAAAAAAATTGAATGCAAATTCTTTGCTCAACAAATTTCGACATCGCAAAAAACGAAAAACTAACTTTTAGCAGCTCACAAAACGAAACGTATCTCAAACACTAATGAATATTTTGACATAAATGTGACTGACAGTACTACCAACCTAAAAAAAATAATTCTCTAAATCCTTCGACGCGCGCAGTTTAAATTCAAATGTCACCTTATTTTTTGGACACAGTAGTATACTACAGAAAGGTTTTTAAACTTTTCGATAAAACTTTTATAGTGGGTTTAACTTTTGGTTTAAAAGTGGCCTATGTATCAACGATTACATGCCCAATCTCTCCGAATTTGTCTGGGAAAAAGAATGGTCAGATGTGGAAAGTACGGTGTTTACTAATTTGAAGCTCAATTCTTGCAATTTTGCGATCGTGCTTCAGATACATATTTATACAATTGTTTTAAAGAATCCCAATTTCTTCTTTTTTACTTAAGGCCTTTTTCGCGATTTCTTTCCGAACTGCTGCACATATAAATATTTACGACCTTAAAAGTCCAAAATTTTAGTCCAAAATAATTTTTTTAATTTTGTTTCGATGTTGTTGCTCGTCACTTTCGCATTTATGAATGGCTGCTGCGCTTGGAGCAAAGAATGAAAATTTGGGGTTTATTATTTATTTTATTAGAGGCAAAGAGATATATCGTTAAGGGTTAAAAGCCGACCTTCTCCTGTTTCTTATCTGCATTTTCGAGCGACTGTCATCTAGCGGTTAGCAATGCATGATTACTTGCCACTTTTATTTAAACCAGCTTCGTAGCTGTCGTTCCTTGTCCCCACCTGACACGACTTGTTGCCAATCATTTTTGCAAGCCGAACATATTTATATATGTACATACTCATATATTGTGTGTAAATATGTTGAACTTTGACTCCCTAGCTGAGTTGGAGTTTCTTATCAGAAGTCAATCACACCTTTCCATTAAATCAGCTTTTTTGATGTTTCGTATTTTTATACCCTGAACAGGGTATATTAAGTTTGCCACGCGTTTTAAGACAAGAAGGAAACGTCGGAGAACTCTAGGGTATACATACAGTGTCTCACAAAGGTATTCGGAAATTTTCATTCAATTATAAAAGTTCAAGATCTTTTTTTTACTCTTTATTTAAGTCTGGAAAACTTATGTACTTAATTAAATATTACTTAAGCTTTAATTTAAATTTAAATATGGAATCTTGTTCGAAGAAAAATTTGGGTAATTATTGCCCTATACCCTTTCATATTAATAACCTCCTTAATCTATTCTGCATTGAAAATACCAAATTTTTGATTCTCCAGCTGAAATCTCCCTCCATTCCATGAATACCGCTTCTTTAAGACTGTCCGTTGACGCAATTTCGTGTTTCTCAATGGCATGCTCGAAGTCTGCTCATAAGTGCTCGATCGGATTGAGATGCAACGACTGATGTGGCGTTTCCAAAACATTGACTGAAAATACTAAGGGTATAACGTAACGAGAGTCTAAATAATTTCTAATGCAGAAGTAGGTGGATTTTCCTTGATTTTCCTGATTATAACTGCTTTTTCGCGAGACTTCAATTTTTCAGCGTTTCCTGATCGCTGTCCTAAGTTTAATGAAATCCCCTCCAGATTGCTGTGGAGTGTCATTTTGTGACATAGATATCTCTTTCAATGCTTCTCTTTCATTCGTAATTTGAATATTTCTTTTCTGGAGGACAAGGTAGTTTTTCTTTCGACACAAATTCTAAAATTCTCAAACTTTAATTCGAGCAAAGTTAAAACTGCTGAAACCACTAAGTTTTACATACAGAACGATTATTCTGCCATAAGCGGCACACATCTATGCGGATAGCAGTGCTTTCCGTTCCTTCTTAGATTATATATTCCGACTACTTTTGTGATGTGAACTCATGCCATTCATGTTTAGAGGGGTGTACGTTCATAATTCTGCTTTTGACGTGTTAAATTCGTTCTTGGAAAAGAAAACCAAATGTTTACATGCATGAAACTAAGATAAAATTACTTTTATTGGACTTTCTTAAAAAAAATTCTTTTATGAGTCACTGTATATAAATAATCAGCGTAAACCACCAGCCTCTAATGAACTAGTTCAGACATACAAGGTGTATTCCAAAGTGAACAGGACTTAAAAATTTTTTTTTCGGCAAAATCAATTTATTTCATTCAAAATAGTCTCTTTCTGCTTCAATACAGCTTTGTGCATGGTCCAAAAGCATGTCGAAAGAGAGTTTTAGCTCGTTGGCCGGTATGGCTTTCGAATGGCCTCTACGTCTGCATAACGCTTTCCTTTCATGAGCAAATGCATTTGCCGAAAAGAAAAAAGTCACACGGTACACGGTCACTACGGAATAGGCAACCATCCTATAAACTTGTTTCATCAATTGAAACGCTTCCGTAAAAAGTTTTACCAATTTTAAAACAAAATTTAATGTTGGCTCTTTGTTCGAAGCTCATTTTCGCCCCGATAACACAAACATACTGACACTTAAAACGCAATAACTTTACTTCAAATCTATAAACTGTCATGAAATTCTAACTGGACAATCGATAGAGATAGCAGATTCCAACGCATCAGTCAACATATAGATGGCGCTACCAGGGGGCGCTAGATTCAAAAAGTCCTGTTTACTTTGAAATTCACCTTGTAGGGGTAGACGAACATACTTTATAGAGGTTCCGCGCTTTAGTTATGGGTGTTACAGACATCGTAGTAAACTTAACATACCTGGTTCAGGGATAATTTCCATAGAAGCGGTGTTTCCTTATATAAAAAGTAATTAGTGAAAATATTAAAGGAAGAAACAAACTTGGAACTTGATGAATTCACCTGAGCACAATTCGTGTTAACTATGAACACTGAAATATCTCCAGTTGTTGTTGTTGTGGTAGAAAATAAATAAATGTTTAATTTATAGGAAGGTTGTCGAGTAGATATTCTTTGACTAAAAATCATATAAAAATCGGCTCCAGTTGGGTTGCCTTTGGGCATCCCAGCGGATAGGCCTCTCTAGCTGTCCAAAAGGGACTTGGCAAAATAAGCCTATTTACCTAACCTAATCTGATCGAGTCTACATAGGCTTTACTATCCTGGGAGCGATAGATCATGATATCTTCTATATTTCTCTCTTACTAAATTACATTATTGATTCTCAATTTTATGTATTAAGGGTATATTAGTAAGTGGACATTAATATGGCTGACGATCATTGTGAACGGGCTAGTTCAAATCAATTGATCAATCTACCAGAAATAGAATGAAGCCGATAGAAAAATATATTAATTTTTCTCTTCATTGTATGATTATTCATTTCATTAATTTTATGGGCCCGAAGACTTTTGACAATTCTTTGACAAGTTAAGCCAAATTACTGAAGCCGGTAATGAACCGACAAATCGACTATTAAACGTTCTGTAGCAAGGACCTCTTTGAAATTTTTTTAATGATTTTATTCTCAGTTTGTCTTATGGAATAAAATTAAGAACATATTTGTGTACTGAACATATAGTGCCCTGGAGGTGTTCTAAGCAGAATTCGTTAGCAGTGTCGGAGAAAATTAAGAAGGGTATCGGAAATCAATGCGGGCCGAACACGCAACTTGTGTTGACTTCAAAATTCGAGTGGAAAGAAATTAAAATTGTGCTTTGTAACTTGATAATATTTTGGGAATTTCCGAAATTGTATTTATAAGGTTTCAGCACTGATTTCTTACATATACTCCAATTTTCATTAAATTTAATGACATAAACGCCCTCCGAAATCCAATGGTATGATTGCAGAGAAAGAAAAATACAAAAGCAAAAAGGCAAATCTTCCCTATACTTCAGTGAAATGGGTGCAAATGCAACGGCGAAGACGTAATGAGCAAACACAATAACCATTCATCGATTGCCTACGTGCACCTCATCATTTTCGAAACATTTTATTTGGGTTTAGATTTCGCCGACCTTTTCGGTTGCCCCGGCACCGATTAACAAATGCAATGGGACTTGAGCAAAAAAACGAGAAAGAAATTCACCAAAAACACTAAAAAGTTGAACGCAAAAACAATCAATTAGTGAATATTAAGTTTGGTCTTAAACAATAAAGCGGAACTTGTAGCGAAAGAAATTGTTACGAAAGTATAAGAAACGTTTACTTTTCCACGGCTTGCCGACTTTTGCTGTTGTTATCACGATTTTTGATGAAGCGATCGCGATTGTAATTTTGCTAAAAACAAAAGCAACAAGAAAATCCATCGACCTCGAACGTACGATTTGTTCGATGTATGTACTTTGTATACGGGAACATAGGTCTGCGAGTCGAAAATCGAATGTAAGAGGAAAGTGGCAAAAAAATTAATCAACTTATCCTTTTTGACTTTTGACTTCGACAGGGATAATAAAATGCAGTAACAAGCCACAACAACGTGTTGGAAACAACCAACAAGTCAACAACAATAGATGTCAGTAGTGGCAACAGGCAACAGGCTTCTTACATATACAGTATAAGCACAACACAAGAAGTTTGAAGATTTCCGTCATATGGGAAGCCAAGAAGAAAGTTTACTTCGGCACTTAATGTTATATGAAAGTTATTTTTTTATGTAAAAACTGCACATGGTCATCAATTGGTTAGCATAACGTTGTCTAACTGTAAATTCTAAAAAATACAAAATAATTTAGTTCACGAAGATGAACGAGATGCTTGGAGTGCAAGTAGACGAAGCTCTGCGTTACTTATGGGAAGTGGAAAGTCCTTCAGGGTAATGAACCAGTCACTGTAATGGAAACGGTTCTTTAAAGTGTGGTTAAACTGGGCAACCGATTCCCTTTTGGGGAGATTGGAATAATACTGGTACCTACAAGGCAAAAGATATTAAACGTGGTGACTACAAGATTTCTCTCCGCATCGGTTAACATGTCATACACTTCATAATGTTAACCCCAAGAGACGTTTAGGTTAAAGAATGAGTAGGAAACATTTAGAATTTTTATTAAGTCAGAAAAAGGCAAATGTGTCCAACTTTTCCCAACCGAGAAGAAGAATAGACATAGACCTATTATCTGGTGCCATTTTGCATCCAAATTAATGTTCCATCATGAATTAAACGGAATTCCAGTTTGCGTCGATTTAAAGTTCCGTCAAGTTGTACCTTATTCCGAATTCCCGAGTAAATCGGTGTGACTATGGAAGCGAAGGTTCTCTTTGCTAAATGGTAGTTTCTAGAACGTCCGCAGTGTTTTCAACAAATGTTCGTACGTATGTGAAAGTGGATACTTCTACCCAAACAATTCGCATTACTCAAACTATTTAGTACCACTATTAAACTGATGGCCGCGGCGGCGCATGCCCTCAGATACCCCCGACGATAGCTGGAGCATTTCATTTTCATTCGCTTCGTAATACTAACAACCTCAATAAGAAAAGCAACAACAACGTTAGTAATGCCATATTTAGGGATAATGATACCGCAATAGGGACAGCGTTGGGGGGCTGCAGTGAGACTACTATAAATTTGCTGAAATGCAGATGGCCAGGTATTGTGACGTCAACAGTTCCCCGACCAATCCCAGCTATGCAAACACAGCGTACAAACAAATGGCACACGCGAAAGCAAATGGATCGTAGAGGCGAAGAGGGTCAAACTTACATCACCACGCACGCCAAGCCAGACCCAATGGCCCAGGTCGATTGTTGTCAAATTGTATGCCATTTGCTTTTTTCCCTTTTGGACGGCATCTTAGTATTGTTGTCGATTGTTGTTTGTTGTTCCGACGGCCGATAACAAAAATGTTCCATAATTTGTAGTTTATAGCGGTACTTCATACGAAAGTGAATGCGAATGCGCCGCAGCTATCGGCAGCGGCAGCGACGCCAGTAGATAGCGCGCGCTTAGTCTGTTGCGATCGGCATGGCATACACGCGCCAGACATATTCTGATTGGACGCGAGAGCATGCAAATTCGGACTGCAAAAAGAAACGCTAAAAGATGAAAAGTAAAAGCCATCATTATAAATCAAATAATTTTTAAATTTAAATCTCTGGCCGCTCGGCGCTGGACCGGCTGGCCATGCACTACACGTTACACGACCAGTACTTTTGCCGGGGGCTAAGGTTGAGGGCTGCCTAAACACTCAACGCCCTTCGCGTGGAGCCTCCGTTCACACCGCAGTGGCTGGGATTGCGGTTTCGCGACCGCACGGCTGTCGATAGCCAATTGGGCCATAATAATTGTTGCTACTGTTGTTGTTGTCTGTTGATTATTCTCCGTGCGGATGCATAAAATAACCATAATAAATGCAAATAATCAGCGTAATCGTATTACTTAAGTATTAAATTGAATTATTGCCGTTTCCTTGAAAGACTTAAAATGCCTTTTCACTTTTCATCAAGAAATTATTTATGAGCACTTACGTAAAATACTTTTTTCTTTTTTAATTAAAGTCATATCGAAAACAGCAATACATACAGTACACATGCATACATACATACATACATTTGTATCTACTTATGTTAGCATGGAAGTACGCATTTTACAATTGTAAAAGTTATTTCGCACAAAGCCATAGTTTCACGTACGCCGAGGTAGGTCCCATATATCTGTACATGTGTATGTGTATATGCCTGTATGTTTGAGCAGGTGAGCATTTTGCTTTTTTGCAGAATCAAAAAAATGTGTCTGTGCGCATTGATAACAACGCAGATCTCTAAAGTAACTTACAGCAACAAATGAAAAGAGAGATACGAGAGTCTATACTAAGTAACGGTACTCAGTGATAAATATTTTCGGCGATAAAATCTTATCTTATTTACGTTTCCGAACACTTTGCAGTTTATTTCATATTTTCAACTCACATTCTCTCGTCACTTGTGATGCTTGGATAAATGAGCGCACACATATACAGACATTGTACATATGTACATATACTTACATACGTTGATAGTATAAGAAATGGGTATTTTAATTACAAACTTTTCTAAAATGAAACAAGTTTAAATGCGAATGATCTTGAAAATCATTCATTTCTTATAAACTAGAGGACCCGTCCACGCTTCACTGTGACTGATACATAGATAATACTACTACCATCTTTATGATTTCTGTTAGTTGGATTATAACTATTATTATTAACGAGATATAGCATTTTTGTGAAGCGTGTGTTAATAAAGCATTGCTTTTTGGGGGAAAATACTGCTGAATTGGGGCATAGGGAAATCCACGGATGAAAAGGTATTTGCTAAGCTTAAAGAGGCGAAGGCTCAGTGCCAAGTGGGTGCCTCGCAAGTTCATAATCCAACAAAACAACGAGTAACTGATTCTGAGAAGTGTTTGAATGATCCTTAATCGTAATAAAACCGAATATTTGTGTCGGTGTGTGACAATAGAAACATAGCTCCATCATTTCCCACTGGAGTCCAATCGACAGTCATTCTAGTGGACTGTATATGATGAACCGGTTCTCGCACGTGGTATAATACATACTCAACGACTGATTACTGAGCCAGTTGCAATCTATTTCACAGCGTATTTGGTTGCAATTCTTTTCTACTATTACAAATCTTAGCAATTCTTTTATTTTTGAGGAAGAATCTGTTTAAAGTTATACGCATATATTAAAATGATTCCGACAAACATGAATATTGAACAAATGCTTATGATTTAAAATATAATTTTTGTATTTATGAGTTGTATTAAATTTTGGCATAAAGAGATAAAAGGTATCCTATGTCCTTACCCTGGTTCTAAGCTACCTCTTCACCAATTTTCAACCAAATCGGTTCAGCTGTTCTTGAGTTATAAATGGTGTAACTAACATCAACTTTCTTTTATATATATAGATTACAATAAAAAAATTTCAAGTTTACCGAGCGAATTTCGAGTTGCAGTGGTCAACGGTTCAAGAAACATGGTTTTGAGAAAAACGAATTTAATGTTTATCGTGAAGTGAATCGGTCGGAATTTCTTAAATATAGTATTTTACACCCAGCGAAACAAATATTTCGAATTTTTGATGATTAAAATGAAAACTGCCAGGGGAAAATTCTAACAACCCCTTAAACTTAATTTTAAAATTTTTTTCAGTTTATTTTAATAATGTTTGCATAAAAATACTTAGTACAACATAAATATACATACACATATGCGAAATAGTCGAAACAGAAAGTGTTGAATTCTGCTTAAAACAATGGCGCACTTTTCACAATCTTATAGTGACGACATTAAATTTTAATAAAATATATTTTATATTACAATTTTTGTTGTAATTCTTCATTTTAAACTAATTAAATTTTGTAACAAAAATTCGCTTTATATCTCTAACCGCTTTTCTTTAATTTTTCTGGTGACGAGTGGCTTTTTTGCAGGTTTTCTTCTTAATATTTTCATCTCTTTGAGCCGATTTTGAGCGGTTTGAGGTAAATTATCATTATGAAATGATTTCTGCAACTCTGCTTTGAAATGGGCTGCATTTTTAAATCGGTCTTGTGAACTTCATCTACTCCTAAGCTAGTGCTACTTTCGCTTCGTGAAGTTTTCTTCTTTCTCAGGTCGCATTTGTCCTGCAAGTTTACGAATAAACTTTTCAAAAAATTATAGAAATGTTTATATAATTGGGAAACTGCCTAGCACTAGTTTAAAAACGCTACTAAAAACCATAAAAATTAAATTTTCTTCTAACTATCTGTTCTATAAGTTGTACAGGAATGTGAAGTCTTCTTTCAAAACACAAGATCTGTAACTAAATCTCAAAGGGAACATTTTCGCTGCTGTGTTAGAATTTCAGTGATACCTAAAGTAAATTAATTTATTATAATAAATATGTACATATGTATACATATATATATATAGGTAAGTTTAAACAATGACTTTTGTTAGCGTGTGCTTTTGTGCAGGTGGATATAAAACCCATATGTATATGCATATCATATAGTATTTTGATTTATGTACGTGTATGGGCGAATATCTGTGCGATTCTAGGTGCAACTTGTGTTACGCTCTCAAAACGTTCCGAAAATGATATGCGTCGTCGTTGAGGTGTTTGTTTCTGCGGTTTATCTGCTCATTCGCCTTTGTTACCAACGTTGTCAAGATTGTCGCTAATTTCGTGTTGTTGGTGTTGCCTTTGCTTTCCCTTTTGTCACAAATTGCTTGCTGGGTGCATACACACATACAAATACATACATACAACACCTTGGCGACATCTAAAAACATGTACACTAACGTGGAAAAATATTGAAGTTTTAAGCAATCTTTCAAAAGTATTTGGATGGCATAAGAGATCATGAGATCGTGTTGAAATATAATTAAATTAGAAAATTAGCAGAGGATTCTAAAATTTCTTTATATCTTCACAACACTTTTCAGTTGATGTTCTGTCACTTTCGCGATTATTGTGTATAAAGTTTCCAGAAAAAAACTATGCTAAGAAATCTTTTTGCCATTTAAATTTTTAAGGAGCTCCAAATATTTAAGTAGTACATTCGGTCACAAGTAGTTGGGAAGCCTAGCTAAACTGAGAAGTAATTGAAAAAGAGAACCAGTACACTTCTGAGGGATGTATTTGAAGAGTCAGCTGCAAAAACTCCTGTATCAATGGTTTCGGTAGTTTTGGTGATAGTGTGATGCTCCAAAGACAATGGGAAATTCGAAAAAAAAATGTGTTAACTAAGAACTAGTAGTTCTGTAACGGTGATCTCAGTTTGGCCAAGAAATTTAATAAAAAATATTATAAAGACACAATTTTGTGAGCAATTGTCATTTTGCGATATTGTATCTATATTAGTATATGTACCACTAGAGCAAAAAATAGTAAGACTTTGTTCATCATTCTAAAATTCTTAATTTATTCTTAAAAATTTATGTCGTTCCCTTCAAAGTAATTCCTCTTGGCCCCAATACACTTGTGCTAACGTTTTTTCCAATCCTCGAAACAGCCTTCAAAGACTCACCAAGAATCAATGCAGTATTCGACGGTGCATTATCGTGTTGCAAAAAGCAGTTCTCGACCCATAATTCCGGCCTCTTATTACGAAAAGCTTCGCACAGACGACGCATAACACTCAAATAGTAGGATCACACTTCCATAATCGAAGAAAACCGTCAACATAACTTTGATTTTTTACCTGCTTTGACGTGGTTCCTTCGGCTTCGGCTCACCTTTGCCACGATATTCGGCCGATTAATCGTCTGTGTCCGGACCTAAGGCATAGATCCAAGATTCATCGCCAGCAATAGTACGTTTCATGACATCGTGTTAATCGGAAAGCATTATTGTACAGAATTCAATTCGTTGCTGTCTTTGTGCTTTCGTAATCGTGCTTTCAGTTTTCTTAGGCCCAAATGATATTTCAAAATGGTTTTCACCGACTCTTCCGATATTCCATTGATGCCAGTTGGACCTCTGACCCTGAACTGATTATCACCGAAGGCCTCTTCCAACAAAATTTAATGGAACTTCTTCGTTGAATAATACCACTCATAGTAAAAATCGCCGAATGCAATTTATGTACTTCAGAAAGACAAGTGTATACTAAACACTAATTTTTATTTCGATGTGACATTTGACACAGATGTCACTGACAGTCAAAGCAACCTAGAAGAAAATATTTTTTTACGAATGGGTTTTCGCGTGAAATTTAAAATAAAAAGCGTAATTTTTTACCCACAGTAGTATGTAAACATATTCTAATTATAAATAAAATTGAACATAATTAAATAATCAAACTAAACAACAGGCTAGCAAATTTTTTGCGCAATACTGTATTTATAAGTATGTGTTTGTTTGATGAACATTGCACTCACTCATTGTCAATCTCAGCTGACAGGGAATTTGGAACGTGTGCTCATTACGCATGTTCGTTCTCTCATTTAGTATGTTTAAAATAAAAAAAAGAAGCATACTATACATCATTGTTACAAAATTTGCACACTTAAACTGCACTTGAACTGTAATATTGAATTTCGCGCCAAGTCTCCGAGTCGGTTACGCCATTGAGAATGCCCATATAAAGCATCGTTGCATTTGATAATGTGTTTTATTGGTTGTGTAAATTTATGTGTTTGTGAGCACTTCTTTAATTACTTCTTTTGAGTTTTACGTTAATTCTCCACATCAACAATGTAATTGTACTAAGTATTTGCAGATAAATTCAAGAATCTACTTCAGATGTCGATGAGCGCTTTTGTATACAGAATTCTGTATTACAAACATACATACATACATATAGTTATACATATGCACATGGGTTTGGCCTTAGGTGCCCATTGCTTCCGCATTTTCAGTTAAACTTGTCCTCAACGCTTTGCTCATTTATTCACGAGTGTTTGAATTCAGTGGTGCTTTGGAGGAAGTGTCGTGGTCGGGAATTCGATATTCTCACAGGCAGTTGCTTACTCTGAAAGCCCGGTGCTAAATAAAAGAGTTCTGTAAAGCACTTATTGTTCTCCCTAGATCTAAGTATCTCCAGTTACTCAAAGCAAGTTCTGAATGCACTTGCAAAATCTAAACGCAATCTTAAGGGGCATACCTTGTACGATCGCTAAAAAAAGTAAAAAGTTAAAAAGATTCTGGGATTTTGTAAAGGAAACTACGGCTTAATGAAATAAATTGAAATGATCGGATGATTTGTGTACTCGTACCAGTTACAACTGTAGCCAATTTGAAAAATGTGGTTTCGAGGAAAAGCTTTCAAAAATAAACTGATCGGCCCAAAACTGTCTCAATAAATCCATTGACTGATGCGATATTTGGGATGTCTTCTTGAAACCAAAGTCGCCGATGTCAACGGTCGCCATTGACGGTTATGTTCTCACCGGCATCATTTTTTAAGCAATTTGTACCGAGAATTCCACCGGCTCATAAACCACACCAAACCGTTGTTTTTTCTGGATGATGATGATCAATCCGAATTGCCGATTATATTGACTATAAGTTAAGCGAAGTGCGCGAAACACATTCTTTACAGAACATGAATTTTCGTAGTAAAATTGAACGATTTGTAAACGTTTTTCAGGCTTAAGTCTTTCCATGATGAAATGCCAAACAATACTGAATAAAAATGACATGATAGCTTGACAAACTCGTGGGTGATCTGTCAAAAAAATAATATTCGAAAAAAGTACATCTACTTCGATTAAAAGTTATATGTAAGAGTATAGATTCCTTGAAATTATATGTTAATATAAATAATACTACTACTAGTTGAAGTCTCAATTGCCTGAAGATGGATGTCTACTATATATGTAAGATATCAATTTTATTTGCATTTCATTTTCCCAAAAGTATATCGCGAAAACGTCCTTTTTTGGTTTCTACAGGTTCTTCCCCTTAGATAAAGCCTATAAGCAAACTTTCATTCCGACAATGGGAACGCCCTTAGATAGATAGATTATTAATTGAGGCATGCACTGCGACCATGGGTCTATTGTGCCCTCACCTAACTCACAGGGACTCGCTTAGCCCCAGTATATTGATGAAGTCCAATATTCTACTGGGTGCTAGCGAGGCAGTGTGATCCCTATCCGGAAACATGGATCCGAGGGCCTGTGACCTGCGCCTACAGACTGCGTTACAGTCGAATAGCAGGTGCTCCGGGGTTTCAGGCTCACTGTCACAGAACCGGCAGTTAGCGCAAGATGAGAGGCCCATGTTCGATAAGTGCCTTCTAAGCTTGCAGTGGCCGGTGTAAAATGCGACTAGGAGCCTGAGTTTGTTCCTTGGGAGGTTGATTATAGTCTCGAACCTCTTCTGATTATACCCCCCTACTAACAGTTTGGCATGGCGCATCCCGTGCGCACGCTGCCAATGTGCCTCCCTGCACGCCCTTTCTTCTTTACGAAACAGTTCCTTCACCGTATGAGGACCCACTCCAGTGAATGGTTCGGGCCCCACCATAGCAGTGGTGGCTGCGGAGCGGGCAAGCTCGTCAGCCAGTTCATTGCCGGCTATACCCCTGTGACCAGGCACCCAAATCAGGTGTACCTGGTTCCTCTCGGCCAGTTTGTCCAGCCTTGTTCTGCATTCTTGGACTAATAGCGATTTGATCTCATGAGATGAGATCGCTTTTAGTGCCGCCTGACTATCGCTGAGTATAGCAATTCGCTCGTTGCGATAGTTGCGGTAGAGGTTTATCTCGATACACCGACTAATGGCTAGAACCTCGGCTTGGAAAATGCTCGGAAAGGTTCCCATCGGAATGGAGAGCTTGGTACGCGGACCCACGACACCCGCACCTATTCCTTCCGATGTCTTCGAGCCATCGGTGTACCACCTCAAAGTGCTATCCCTTAGCATCGGCTCAAGAGTGGGGTCACTCCACTCACTCTTGCTACCTAGGGTAACCTTAAACTTCCTTGTTAAGTGGGTCGTTTTGCTGATGCCATCCCTCGGGAGGAGCGCAATAGGAATATCGCCACTTATTTTCTCCATCCTATGGGACGAAATTATCTTGCCTTTGCCACCACCCTCTGCTGTTATCTGCAGAAGTGAGTACTTGGCTACTTGACCTATTATTATATGGAGCGGTGTCAGTTCCATTAGGACTTCCAGAGCCGCCGTGGGGCAGGTCCGCATGGCTCCCGTCATGCATACGCATGCTAGCCGCTGTAACTTGGACAGTTGGGTCCCCACGGAAGCCTGTGTCGCCACAGAGGCCCAGGACACCGCCCCGTATGTAATAATTGGTCGGACAATCATGGTGTATAACCACCTAATGATCCTTGGCTTACAGCCCCAGGATCTACCCGCCAGCCGTTTGCATACCATCAGTGCTCTTGTTGCCTTGGCTACCGTTTGGTGCACGTGCTGCTTCCATCGCAGGGTAGAATCCAGAGTGAGACCTAGGTACTTAACTTTGTTTGTCATTTCAATCTCTCTGCCCCCAAGTGTGAGGTTCCTCAGGCCGGGTAGGGACCTGCGCCTTGTAAATGGGACTATGGTTGTCTTCGAGGGGTTGATGTTTAATTCAACTCCCCTGCACCACCCCTTCGCCAGGTTTAGACCACGTTGTACTAGGTCGCAGAGAGTATCCTCAAATTTACCTCTTGCTAATATCACTATGTCGTCCGCATACCCTTGGCAGCGGATCCCGTTGTCGGTTAGCAATTCCAGCAGTTCATCCACGACAAGGCTCCACAGTAGTGGAGATAGTACACCTCCCTGTGGGCATCCTCTTGTCACCCCCAGACGAATTGTTGTATCGCCTGCCGTGGTCTCGGCTATTCTGGTGCGCAGCACGGCATCAATCCATCTGCGCACCGGTGCGGCCACCTTCCTTCTCTCCAGTGCCCTGGCTACACTCCTGTGAGACGTGTTGTCAAAGGCACCTTCGATATCTAGAAAGGCGCATATCATCACCTCCCCTTCCTCCAGTGTGCTCTCGATCTCCGAGGTCAACTGGTACAGAGCCGTACTGGTTGATCTTCCCGCTCTGTAAGCATGCTGAGCAGCATGCAGGGGTACAGTTTTCAGCGCCGTCGACCTTATATTGTTGTCGATGATCTTTTCCAAAGTTTTCAGCAGGAAGGAGGTTAGACTGATCGGCCTGTAAGATTTGGCCAAGGAGTAGTCCCTCCTACCTGCTTTTGGTATGAAGATCACCTCTGCAGTCCTCCATGGATCCGGGATGTACGCCAGTGCGAGGCTCTCCTTAGCAGCCGAACAAGGTGAGGCAGCAGCAACTGCTCGCCTTGTTGCAAAAACGCCGGGAAAATACCATCCACCCCTGGAGACTTAAATTTTTCGAAAGAGGCCAAAGCCCACCGGATCGAGTCCGCAGTGATTAGCTGTTTAGCGGTTTCCCAATCCAAGCGTGTCGGCCTCCGTTCGCTCACAGGTAGACTTTGGTCCACCGGGATGGTCTCCGGGAAGGAACGCCCTTAAAAAAATAGCACCGACAATAGACTATTGAACATACTACCGTTTTGTGTACTTGGGAATGGCCCATATTGAAATAAAAATTGATTTGATTTACCAAAATTTTATTCTACCACTTAAATAGTGTTTTAATTGAAAGTAACAGAAAATGTATGGTAAAATAGAAATTTGAACAAAAGTGCTTCTCCGAAAAATAGCTATTCTTGCATTGTTAATATAATAATGTTGAAAGAATGAAAATGTGGTTTCTCAATAATAAATCAACCGTTTTGTGCCGAAAACAATTTACAAATGCGAGTACATTAAAAACAAGCGCAACAATGACATATGGAGGCAAGAGTAATCCTCACCTTCGCTAATTTGTCACGGAGGTTGGGAAAAGACTCCTCAAATAGAGGCTTACTTATATTTTGCATGGAATTCTACTTGTACATGTGTTCGTATGTATATATATTCACGCATATAGTATGTACGCCACGAGTAGTCCAACCACAGGTTTCAACTAGGAATATGGCACACATAGTTGATGTATGGCCGGTCACCTCTTAAGTGATTTTACGCGAATCCGCGAATTTGCGAATGTGCTGCCGTTGTGTTGACTCTCTGTTCGGAGCTATGAAGATATACATATAGTAGAGGCAAAGTAAAATTAATAACGCCAGCTAAGTGCAAATAAAACATAGGAACATTATGGACGAAGCGACGTAAAGGATGATGTTTTACGAAGGTGGCATAGAAGCTGAAAAATGTGGTGGCAATGACGTCGCTTTTGGTCGTAGTAGAAGTAACTGCACTATAATGTTGAGGTCTGTATATAGGATAGACAAATATAATTAATCGAATTTGAGAAACTAATGGACGCTATTGGAAGTGCTGCGTTTGTGCCAAATAGACGTCACTGCTGGTTTTAAGGTATGTGTATATCGTCACCTAAAATGCAAACTAACGTGGCATCAAAAAATTCGAAATTGAGTATCCAATTGATTACGATTCACTACTTCAAATTACATACATAATATTCCATATGTCCAACATTTTCAGGTTCTGCGCTCATATATGAACCAGTTTTAACCAATATTAAAATTATTTTTTTCACTCTTCTTCCATTTTATTTGGTGTTTCATTCACGCCACAGTAAATTTTCGAAATTGTTGTTAGGTTATTTTGCATTTTAGGAGACGATATGTACATATGTGATATCAAAATTCTAGAATCGTCCAAGGTATATTTAATTTATACGTAAACTATTAATTATATAAAACCACCCTGCTTTTTACGGCGTACTATGAAGGAGCCTTTCAGCCTGTGTGGATAGTACCTCGGGAAATATCGGACAACCTTATCTATGTTCAACTTATAAGTGAAGAGTTTTTCGTCTTTAGAGCAGTTTGAAAATATTGAAAATTAACATTTGGCAATTCAGTTCAATTGTTTTTGATTCTATCGAACTAACTTGAAGTAGCTAATAACATTACAAATCTATCTTATCAAAGGAATATGTTTTAGAGTGTTTGGAATGTCTTTTTATCGGTTGCCTTTCCCTCCAATGTTAGACTGACACCCACGCGCGTTACATTCTTGCGTTGTATTCCCATGAACCGCGTTCGGTTGCGTCCGAGCTTCTCCTTCACTTACTTTATGTTTATAAATCTTCGTCTGCAGCAACCAGCTTTATTGCAGTTTTCAATTTCAGTTTCGGTTTCGATTTCAATTTGGCATACGCTGGCGGTGATGTGAGAAATTTACGAGGCGGCTGAAAACAAAAACAGGCGACTTGCGATGCAGAAAAGGTGTTGCTGATGTCCGTTGTGAATATTAATCATAAAATACTGTTGTGCTGCAGCAGCGACCAAAATAGTGTGTAAGTGCACACCATGTCTGCATCAAGTCTTCAGTGAACCTGCATGTGTTTATGGCGTATAAATGCGCAGTAGACAAGAAGAGGAGTCGTTGGAACAAATGGCGATTTTGGGGAGGAAACTGAAAAATGGCGCGCAATTCTTTTAAATGGGTTTTCTTTAACTGCGCTGTCAGATGTCAGTCAAGCGTAGTAAAAATAGTAAAACAGTCAGTCAAATGAGGTGCCAAATAATAACACCGCAAAAACTTACTTAAAAATATACACTTGCGTTGAGTGCCATAAAAATAGCATATGAAAAAGTAATAAACCGATTCATAATAAGCGGCGCGTTTGTTACCGACGCTAAGCGCCAAAGCGTGCAACCATTAGCCGAAGGGACTTCTGGTTCATGAACACAACTGGTTGAAGGTCCAGTAAAGCCCCTATCATAGTTAGTTATTAAGACTAGAAAAAGTGCAACGGCGAAAAGTCAAGCTAACGAAGCGCGTTGAACAGGATATAGCACTTAATTGCTATTATTGTTGTAATTTTGACAGATGAAGTGCAGCTGACAGCAAAGTGTCCGCGGCATGTCAAATGGTTGTGGTTGAGAAATGAATGCGTTCCATTTAATTGAATTACCTGTATTCAAGGGTGGAGAGAAATGTGGGAATAGATGCAAAGAATCCAAGTGTGATCTTAGAAATATTTCAAAACCGCCAATACGACGTTGATTTTCAGGACAGTGAATTACATATTTGAACATAACTGTTTAAATACAATATTGAAAAGTCGAAAGTTGCGTATTTTGTCAATTGATGTCGTTGCTGTCGTATATCTCCAGTGGTAGCAATCACATTGTGTCATACGATATAGTTATTGAAAGGTGAGATTTTAAGTTTCACTTAGCCAAAAAAAAAAATTAAATTCGGGGAAGTTGAAAAAAAGTTACAGCTGTTCAAAAATTAGTGAAAATAATGAAGAAATTCGCTATATTTTGAAATTTCTGTATAAAAATAGAAAGAATGCCACGCAAGCTACAAATGAATTTGTGAAGTTTTCGCAGACGATGATGATGTATCAGTTCGTGTAGCACAACAATGATTTGCTCACTCTCATTCTGGAAATTTCGAAATTTCGATTTACACTGATGGAATAATGTCACTAGCAGAAAAATGGCTAAAAGTGGTCGACCAAAATTATATATGTATATATTTTTTAAATTTTATAAATATAAAAAAAATAAGTTGAAGTTTTAATTTGATTATACAACTATTTTATCATACATTGTAAGAGCATTCGTACTTGCCTCATTTTATTTTCATTACAAAGCCGTTAGAATGTGTCAAATGCGAAAATGCTGAAGGAATGCGAAAACCAAATATTTGGATTACGCGAATTTTTCAAGATTCCTTGATAGTATTTAATCTACGATAAGGCGCAACAGCTGACATGCCTAACAAATACTCGCACTCGGCAAAGTGGGCATAATACCAGTCAAGGTGCGGTCTAAAAAGTACAAGTACGAATCAGTGTAATTAAATACAAATATTAATGTATCTCCATATATATATATAAATGTAGATATGTATGTATATATGAATGCTTTTCTGTGTGTGTTCGTAAACATGAGAGAGCAAGAGGGGTTTTGTTATGATTTGCTAATTTGTTAATCATTGCTTTAAATAGTAGTAAGGAAAAGCTAAGGTTGGGTATAACCGAACATTTCATACTTTTGCAACTTGCAATGGTTAAAACCAAGGAAATACCTTCAGGTGCTTAAGGCTTTTTAGCTGTATGTGCTCTAGTGCTAGTTTTCATCCGATTTTATTCATTCTAAGCACAAATATTCACAGTTATAAGAGAAACACGCTAAATCCCTTTTATTAAGATAATTCACATATTGGCCGGTATATGCTGTATAGTCACCCGGAAATTCGAAAATCTTTACATTAGGTATATGGGGGCTAAGGGTAAGATTGACCCGATTCAACCCATTTGTAAAACACAGGCATACGGATATCACGAAATGATTCTCTCAGAGTTTCAATTATATATCTCACACATTGACCGATGTTTTCGGTAAAAAGTCAACTATAAGCCCTGGGTCCACATATAGGAGCTTGAACAGTTTTGAAGGTAAAAGTTTCAAATGGAATTTAGTATTCTGTTATATGGGAAGTAGGCGTGGCTGTAGTCCGATTTCGCTCATTTTCACACTGTAACATAAGAACGTCAAAGCAATGCCCCGTACCAAATTTTGTTGAAATAAATCGGGCTGATCTTGAGATATGTGAAAGAATTTAGCAAAAATTTAGTAAAAATTACAAAAGGTAACAAAAAAAGCTTTTTACAGACCAGGTGACATTTTTCTATGTTACCTTTTCTCATTATTAATTTCATAACGTCACGATGGCCCAATCTTGTTAGTTGGTTAAAGGTTTCGGTCGACAATAACTAGCGTGACGATGCTATCGCGCTATCTACGCTGTCAAAGAATAACTGTAAATAACGGTCCCGTGAAAAGTGAAATCAAAGAACATGAGGGTCTTTTGTTCTTGCATATCTTGTAAAGATACTAATTTTTTACCCGTTTTTCTTCTTCAATATTCACCCTCTAAATATTGCTCCAAAAACTAAGAAATATGAATTTTGGGATTTATTGTATTTCTTATGGTTTAATAGGTTTCCATTCCACAACTAATATAAATGAACAATAGTTTTAGAAACTAAATTTATGGACTTATATATTTTGACCACAAAGATTTTTCATGCCTAAAATAAAATCTCAATATCCGTATTTCTAATCAAACTTCAACTTATTTTTTTTATAGTTATACTAATAAATAAATAAACAAATATGTACCATTTTAGTAGACCACTTTTTGCCATTTTTCACTAGAGACATTATTCCACCAGTGTAAATCGAAATTTCGAAATTTCCAGATCGGAAGCGAGCGAACCATGGTTGTGCTACACGAACTGATACATCATCATCTGCGAAAATTTCACAAATTCATTGGCAGCTTGCGTGGCATTCTTCCCTTTTTTATAAAAAAAATTCAAAATATAGCGAATTTCTTCATTACTTTCACTCATTTTAGAACAACTGTAACTTTTTTTCAACTTCCTCGAATTTTATTTTTTAAATGAGGCTTAAAATCTCACCTTTCAATTACTATGTGGTATGACACAATGTGATAGGTAACACTGGAGATATACGACCGTAAGGACATCTATTGACAAAATACGAAAAGTATTTTTCGACTACCCAATAATTTGAGTATTTATGTACTCGACATTTGACTCAAGACTAACTTTCAAATACCAGCTCTATTTTAAATGATGTGGAAATCAGGGGTTTGCCGTAAGTAATATATTTGTGTTAATATTTATTTCATCTTTTCGGCAGAGTTATCCAATTTATTCAGACTAATGTAAGAGGCTTCAACTTACGAATTTGTTTGGTTTTCCCTTGTTCCCTCTAAGTATAAATGCAATATTTAATTTACAACAAAAGCTATAATACCCTTCACAAATAAAAAATTTTTCTTACAAGAACTTGATTTTTTTTCTGATTTTTTGTAAAGCTGCCATCTTATAATTATCCGAACTGAACAATTTCTTTGGAGATTGCACCATTTTCTTAAACAATATACCACCCCAAATCTTGTATCGTCAAATGAAAAAAAGTTTCCACACAAACCCTTGGTTCCGATCGTTCAGTTTGTATGTCAGCTATATGCTATAGTGGTCCAACAAGTAAGCATTTTCTTGGGGAGAAAAAGACGTATGCAAAATTTCATTACGATATCTCAAAAACTGAAAGATTCCTTTACGTATATGTATGTATATAGACGGATAGATCGACGAACATGGCTAAATCGACGCAGCTGGTCATGCTGATCATTTATGTATATAGTATTTTAAAAGGCTCCCGACGTTTCCTTCAAGGAAAACATAATATACCCTGTTCAGTTTTCAAATATCTAAGGCTTTTCGAGAACTAATTCTGTGCGATAAATCAACTGAGAACCAAAGGCATCAAAACTGTTACGTTAGAGCATTTATTTTATACTTTTAATTGAATGCAGTAATTTTCAATTTCACCACTCGAGTGTGCTTAACATAACAGCGGCCTCGAGCAGCGTTTAGGGGCATTGTTTGAAAATATTTTGTATACAGGTACACTTGCAACATGTTGCTACAGAGTATTGTGTTTACCCAAAGGTTGCTTGTTTTACTCGAGTTAGATATATGTACATATGGTAAATGATCGGTATGACTGGTCGAGTTGAAATCCGGATATCTGTCCGTCCCTCCGTCTGTCTGACTGTCATGCACAGGTTTCTCTGCAAAATTTTTACACCAGAGATGGTAGGTAATATTATCTTGGCATTCCAACATTACGGTGTGAAAGTAGTCGAAATTGGACTACAACCACGCGTACTTTATAACACAATTTTAAATACCATCTCATTCTTCAAGAATCAAGAAACAACCAATCAATATATCTGGAAAAAACTTGATACTAAATCGGCTTTTGAGGTGTGCCATCTTATGACCAAAAATTGTCCAAGATGGACCAAAACTATTCAAGTCACTATTCACTGTGTGGACCCGAGTTCCTATTGTCAAGTATTCGAAAAAAGTTTACCTTTGAATCTTGCAAATTCCATAGTGTAAAATTTTCGGTTACACCCGAACCTAGCCCTTCCTCACTTGTTTCTTATTAATTTATTTTCTGTTTTTATTAGAAGCTAATCGTCATCTACGGCGAAGCAGGTCAGATTGAGTGGCGTGAAAAATGAGTGATGAAATGAATTTTTTTGCAAAAGTGTGCAAAGTGTTTGAGATAATTACCGAAATGTAATATTACGAAGGGCAACTGATTGACTTGTATTAGCATAATCTTTTGCAGTTTCTTGCTGCGCAGTAGACTTAAAAACAAATTCGCTTTTTACTTTGTAATCCCACTTCATTCATCTCGAATTTTATCTCACATTTTCAAACGGTAAACTAAAACAACATGTCAAATAGAGACACGAGTGTGTGTGCATGTGTTTGTCTATGTGTGTGATGTAAGATAGTTGGTAAGTTGAAGGTAACGCGATAATTTTGTTGGAGATAAACTGAAAACAGCGGCAGCAACAGCAGCAAAAACGGTAACGGCAGTCTGAGGAGATATCAACGATAAATTGAAAAGATTAGATTTAGTCGAACACCGAAGGCATGAAAGAGGGCGTCCGCGTGACGATGCGCAATGGGGTCGCTTGAATTTCGCGGTGATTTCCTCATTGTAATTTTAGCAAAAAATGCAAATTAATAAATCGGCCATTAAGTCAAAATGAATGTTAAGTAATTAATAATTAAACTGCGATTCATTTACGAGCGCCGCGGCTCCATCGCACAAGATCGTTAAGCACAAAACGAAAGTCACTTTAATAAATCCGTTCGCTGTGAAGTTGGCAAAACTTTTGGCGGCAGAGTGCAAAGCGAAAAGTGAGATATCAATGATGCAACGGATATATGTGTAACTTTAAGGTGATTAATCACACTACAAAATCGCTTTTCCAACACTTTATCACAAAAAAGAGAGTGCAAATTCCTTTTGTGTCTTTACTTTTTACTTAATGCAGACGTAAACGACTTTGTTAAGCGCAAATGTGTTGGTGAGTAAGCGTTAATAAGCGGGTGATTGTTGTAATTGTATATCGGTTATAATCAAAGGGTGTGTGTGTGTCACTGGAAGTTCAGCAACTCCTCGAAAAGGCAGAAGTGAAGTAAATAATAAAATTTCGAAAAGTAAGTCATATATGCTTATATTTGATATAAATCGGTTTTACTATTGTGAATGGCTTAACTGATAAATGAAGATAAGAAATGTTTTTCATTCTTAGATTTTAAAAACTTAATACTTAAAATCAATTATAATAGTTTATAGAGATCAAACCTAAGGGGTTATCCTCTAGAAAGCATCGTAGCATAATTGCCCATACGTCAGAGGGAGTGCCAGCGCGAGCTTGCACTACAAGTGCTGCCTGTTTGTTAAACATTCTGTATAGTTTGTTCGATTGGCTACTCTCCTACGCTTGACGAATCGAAAACTGATAATATATGTGTATAGGTATGTTAAATTTGACTGTGACTTGAAAGTGACTTTTTTATCTCAAATTTTTATCGTTTGATTCTTTTCTTTCAAATGCTTAATCTAACCAAGTTTGAAACTAATATGAAATTTTTCTGCTAAATTAATTTTTGTTAATGTTAGTATTTTCTTTTATGATTTTGGAGTTAATCATATCAAAAAACTCTTCAATTTGGAAATTAGAGACGAGTCGAAAATCTC
This sequence comes from Bactrocera zonata, assembly GCA_037783105.1. NCBI lineage: Eukaryota > Metazoa > Arthropoda > Insecta > Diptera > Tephritidae > Bactrocera > Bactrocera zonata. Next base: position 628,291 of record JBAWJQ010002508.1, on the reverse strand, counting down.
ATCTCAAATTTCCCAAAAACAGCGTCTACATAAATAATAATTTGATATTTTTATTATTATCGAATTAAATGATCTAATCTAGAAAAAATGCGTGTTACCACCACGAAAAGAGAGGGGCGGGAGCGTTTTATTGCCTGAGGTCTTCCGCTAAAGTCCATTGCTACAACTAAACTTCTTCCAGTGACTTCTATTCATCCATATATCCCTCGTCGGTAAATAAGCGGAGAAACTCCAGCTTTCATCCGCTTCCGTTGGGATCGTTTCACAGCGTACACAATCCTTAATAAACAGCAAACAGGGTCGCTGCACTTGTTCACGGCGTTAAATGAGGCACTTTTTCATTGTGCCTTCCACCACAACAATTCACTATATTTGGCTATGGGAGGAATGACACTTTTTTAGAGCAAATATATCATTTGGCGCCGCACACTCCTCTTTGCGCACACAATAAAAACTTTAAGAGAGAAATGCCATATGTTATAATTAATCTAAATTGATTTTTGAAATACATATGTATATTTACTATATGTCGATATATGTTTCCTAAACCTAAGGTTACCATTTTCGAACAGAACACAAAAAAATATTACAAACACAGGATCAGATCCAAATTATTCTAGAAATAGCTGCTAGATTCAAAAAACGAACAAAACTGAAAATATTACCAGATATGCAAAATATACATCATCACCTTTACATACCTATTATAAAATTCTACTGTGCCCAAAACAAAAAAAAGGTGACATTTGAATTTAAACTGCGCGCGTCGAAGGATTTGAAGAATTATTTTTTTTTAGGTTGGTAGTACTGTCAGTCAAATTTATGTCAAATTTCATGTCAAAATATTCATTAGTGTTTGAGATACGTGTCGTTTTGTGAGCTGCTAAAAGTGAGTTTTTCGTTTTTCGCGATGTCGAAATTTGTTGAGCAAAGAATTTGCATTAAATTTTGTTTACGGAATCAATTTTCTGCTGCGGATACGTTGAGGATGGTGCAGAAAGCCTTTGGTGATGAGGCTATGTCTAAACAAAATGTTTACAAGTGGTATAGTGAGTTCCAAACCGGCCGTGAACGTGTCGAAGACGAAGAGCGTTCAGGGCGACCATCAACCTCAACCGACGAAGCTCACGTTCAACAAATCAAAGATTTGGTGTTGAAAAACCGTCGAATAACAATTAGAGATCTTGCTGATGAAGTTGGCATATCGAAAGGCTCAGCCAATACCATTATGAAGGATGTTTTGGGCCTCAAGCGCATCAAATCTCGATTGGTACCGAAAACATTGAATATTTTGGAAAAAAGGCGTCGCGTTGAAGTGTGTGAAACGATGTTTTCCGACTACCAGGGTATCATGAAACACATTATAACTGGCGATAAGACTTGGATCTATGCTTACGACCCCGAAACAACCGATCAATCGAGCGAATATCGTGCCAAAAGAGAGCCGAGACCAAAAAAATCGCGACAAAGTCGCTCAAAAATCAAGGTCATGTTGACTGTTTTCTTCGATTATCGAATTTTGAATTATGAATTCCTTCCAACCGGTCAAACAGTCAACAAGGAATATTATTTGAACGTTATGCGTCGTTTGCGTAACGTTATGCGCCAAAAAGGCCGGAATTGTGGAAAGACAATTCTTGGTTTTTACACCACGATAATGCACCATCCCATACTGCCCTCGTAATTCGTGATCATTTCGCCAAAAACACAACCCATAAAGTTCCGCAACCACCGTATTCACCTGATCTGGCGCCGTGCGACTTCTGGCTGTTCACCAAGCTCAAAAGACCGCTCCGGGGACACCGTTTTTATACGATAGAGGAGATTCAAGCCGCAGCGAAGACGGAACTGAAGGCCATCCCGGAAAGTGACTACAAGCTGTGTTTCGAAGATTGGAAAATCCGTTGGCATGAGTGCATTGCATCGGGAGGGGATTACTTTGAAGGGGATGAAATTGATTTGGAAGAATAAATAAAAATTTTTAAAATAAATACAATGTCACCTTATTTGTTGGGCAGAATAATATGTAATACAAACTTGAATATACAAAATGCGTTTCATGATGTAGACTAGATTTCAACCCATTAATTGCGTACTTGTATTTTTACGAAAAGCTGAAGTACTGTGTGACGTAATCGAAAAGACAAAGCTTAAATAAAAAGAAGGGTGTAACTTTGCTAGAAGGCACAGATCTCGTCTAAATTTCAAAGTCATTCAGGCGAGGCCAATGTCATACCTAATTTGTCACTTTCAATACATTGATATGTATATATGTGAATATATAATTTATATTTGTATATGGAAACCATATCAGACAATATATTTCTAGGGAAACAAAAATGCCTGGATACACCCTGCAGCTCCCTAAATACTACAATATACACTCGAAAGAAAACGTCGCCCAGTCGATTTAGCCGCGTCCCTATTTCCGTCTGCATAAATATGCCCCAAATTTTACACCTGTCCTTTACTTACCAAGAAGAAGCTCATCGGAACCGCCGATATCGAAAAACTATAGCATATTACTGCCGTGAAGGGTATTATAGTTTCTGTGCAGCCAAAGTTAACGTTTACCTTGTTCAAGTATCCGTTGAGGCAGAAATGAGTCACATTGCTGATATCTGCGAAGTCCTCTGTAAATTAGTCAGATACAACAGTAGTACATGAAGTAAACAAAATAAAGAGGCAAATAATCGATTCTACACTTTCATCGAAAAGAAAGTTCATTCGTAAATATTTTTGGAAATTATGAACCTTGAAAATTCAAAGGCTATCTTCGACCCTTGTATATATGCACACATAAATATTGAAACAAGTTTTCCACGAATTTGTTCTTTGCGTTCATAAATATTTATGTGCATTGTAGAGAATATTTAAGGTTATGTTTTCTTTCTTCTATAATTTTCTTTGCATTAGACGTTTTGCGGTTGAGCTAACCCACCCACACAACATCGCCTGCTTTTGTATTTGCGCTGCTTGCATCTGGTTTTATGCCGTCTGCACCATCGGCTGTCATCGTTGTCATTTCGGTTTGTTTACTTACTATTTCCAGAAACCAACTGCATATCTTGTATACAATATTGAAGGAGTATGAGGAACGGTAAGGGTATGCATTTTCAAAGAAGCATGGACCAGTTATACATTGTGGCATAAAATACACATAGGTAATTTCAAAAAGAACATTCGTTTCGAAGAAAATTGTAGAATCGCTCAATTCATAGTTCATTCAATTGAATTTATTTCTTCTCTGTGTGTATATATTTGTAACTTCGTATATGCAAATGCACTATTTATAGGTTACTTACCTTCGAGAACTCTTACATGTACGGACGCACATATATCTTGGCCACACTAAAATTATCTCTTCTTTACCAAATGCCGGCAAACACTTTGGGTCTTTTCCACCGAAAATAAATAAAGTCTGAAATGAATTGGAGGAATTAAGTAATTAATGTTAACAGAACGAAACGGATATTTATGCGATGTGGGAAAAAATTTAATTGCTCATCGGGCTTATCGGAAAATACAGGGAGCACATCAGTGCCACTAGCGTAAGATATCCATCCACCTTTGGTCTTGCTGCAGGGCACGTAGCTCGCGTGGCATTTTCCACGATGCACACTTAACACAGAACTGTGATTTTTTTAGGAAAGGTGTAAATGAACTCTGCACAAGTTGAAAATAGACGCCCATTGCAGCGAGTTCATTTACACATACATACGTAGGCACACGCTATCTGAAATTGCTACGGATCGACGCGTGCGACCTTGGTCGACTTATAACAAAGTTTCCGATAATTAGTAAGCACGTCACTCTATTATTTGGAAAAAAAATTCTTTTGGTTCTAAAGAAGACAAGCGCCTCTAACCCAAGGGATTCTATTGGAAATGAAATAAAAATGCTTAATTAACAAATATAAGTGAGCGTTGATAGTGTTAATGATAAATGTTATATAAGAAATTAATATGTTACATACACATAAGACACATAAGAATATCTTTAGTAGGGGGAAGAATCGAAAGCCGGCGTGCAGATCTTTATTCTGCTAAACCTAACCTTTAGTAGGAGTGAGAACACATTTTAAGTGCCCTTTAGGGTGTGGACTGATGGACATCTAACCTGCTGTAGTCTCAGTTTTGTCACTATTAAGGCTGCCGCTTCCATTTCTCAGTGGACTGACACATGAGTGACGGTTCGGACTAATGTCGTCTTGCAATCTGTCCAAATAGCTTACATAGCACCCATGTCTACTTAATATTTTTGTCAAGTGGAAATACAAATCTCCATGTCAGGCTGTGGATTCACCGTTATTTAGGCAAGGCTTGACAGCGTTGCTGCCACATTGTGATGCTTTCAGTTATTTATTCTATTCCTATTCCCCTGGATGTCAACGGGTGGCATATTGAATTTTAGCACGGATTATTCCCCTTGCCGACAGCCTATGCACTGCGTCTAGTATATGTTTTGATGTTTGGTGCCTGGATCCACATTGAAGTCGAATATGTGCAATTTAACAGATCTCTTGCATTTGCAGGTAAAAATGGCTAGTTGAACCGCAAGCAGTCTTTATTTGCCATAATTTTTGCTAAGCCGTTTAGGATTTTATTCGCTTTATCTGAAATGTATCCTTAAATTTGAGTCTTCAGTCTATGGTAATATTATGCCCAGATACTTTAGTTGAGGCTGTAAAAGAGTCTCACATACACCTATGGTGAGCAATCTTCTTTTTTCAATTTCATAGTGCTTATCGGCACAACTGTCTTGTATCTTGCAGTGCATCAATAACTATCCTCTTTTCCATGACGCCGTTTGGTCTTTCAGACAATCCGCTGGCTCTCTGGATTAATAACTCTAAGCGATTTCTTACAATGCTTTCGCGTTTCATTTGAGGCTCTGATTGGTATGCTATCTGTTCCAGGCGCTTTGTTGCTTTGTAATTTTCCCGCTATGCCCAATATTGGCTTTTTTACAAACTAGCAGTGGGGGCCTGCAACTTTGTTGTTTCGACTAAGGAAGGAGGACTGACGTCATCCGAATGTTTGAAATGTTGTTATTAATTATATGGGAGCTTAAACCCGATTTTATCTAATTTAGACACAGAGATGTACCGTTATTAGAAAAACATACTTACTCAAATGTATTAAGATATGTTCGGAAATCTTTCCAATAGGTATGCGGAAGCTAAGCGAAGAACCGAAATCAATCCGTTGTTGATACACAAAGATACTAGTATCAAGAAAAGATTCTCTTCGAATTTAAATTATATTTTCCCACATATTCGGTATGCGGGCTTGAACAGTTATCATCCGATTTTGACAATTTATAGACTAGAGATGTCTTCACTTAAAGGTACTATTTTGCAAAGTTGTATCTCGATAAAGACATTGGTGCCTGATTTGTAAATTAAATGGAATTTAAAACGTTGTTACGTGGTTGTAGTCAAAGTTAACTTAACTTAACTGTAACTAAGAAATATCAGGGTAACGTTACCTACTGAATTTGATTGAAATTTGTCTAGTAGATCCGAAAATGTCTGATTTTTATATCGGTTCCATCCCGAATGTAAAATTGAATGTCTCTGGCGCTTTTAGTCGTTTTTAACAAAACCCTTATTAGGGGAAAGGGCGTGGTTCCGCCAATTTCAATATCCTATCCACACTGTCGAAGGGGATAACAAAAAATAAGTGTTGAGCTAATTTGACTGGTGCCTTACATTATGCCCGATCTATACGGAAAAAGTCATTATACTTATTAGGTTTAAAATAAGGCTTTAAAACATAATTTAATTAACATTTGTATTTAAACTTTTTTGTCCTACATACCGGTTAAAAAAAAAAATATTTTTATAAATAATACCAACACTCCTTGGGAGCCAAGGAAAACGTGAAACATTATCATCAAGTTATCACTTGCACGGATGAATGGACGGACGGATAGAAGGTCACTCGTAATTCAACTCATCCCGTTAGCATGATCATCTATATACTTATATAAAACTCCACAGTAAACAGGACTTTTAAGAAAACAACAAAACAAATGGTTTTTTCGGCAAAATCAATTTGTTTTATTCAAAATAGTCTCCTTTTGCTTCAATACGGCTTTTTGCACGGTCCAAAACTATGTCGAACGAGTGTTTTAGCTCGCTAGTATGCCGGTGCAAGCCTTTTGAATGGCCTCTACTCCAAGGTAGAATACCACATTAACGTTTTGGACGGGTGGAACAAATTATTTGTGAGAAATACCCTTGGAAACATAAAAACAAATTAGCATTGTCTTCACTTTTGTCTTCTCCATGTGCGATTTTTGGGTTTCGGCTCGTCCGGTGCCTACCATTCAGCACTGTTGCGTTTCGTTTCGGGATCGTATTGCAAACACCACGTTTCGTCATCAGTCACAAATGTTCGGTCGAAATGCGATAAATCGCCTTTTTGGAGATGTTCAATTCCATTTCCATGAATTTCAATGATGATTAAGGCTGATTTTTGATGAATTCATGCACAGTTCCGATGGAATTTCCGGTGATCACGGATTTTGATTGGCCCACATGTTGATCGTCTAAGTTAGCATTATACTATCGTTGCACCGAAGTTATTATACGCTTCAGAGGTTAATTTCTTTTTGCATAACAAGTAAGGCTAAGCTAAGTTGTATGTCGTCGAATGAAATCGAACATTTTATATTCTTGCAACTTGCAAGGATGAAAGCCCGTTGGATTTTTGGCTTTCTTTATACATTGTGACAAAAAAGTACCTGGAAATAGTTATTAAATTCCCAGAGTAGTTAAAAAAAAAATTTATTTTACTAAGAACGAGACCTAATTACAGCTGTCAACTAATTTGTTTAAGTCGGTCCCTAGTGCCTTGCAATTTTTACAATGGATAAAAACATCGAACAAAGAATTCATCTAAAATTTTTCTCTTCAACATTTACTTGAAACATGAAAATTATTATATTATGTAAATATAGTACTCTTTATACAGTTTAATATCATGGTGGAAAATTTCAAATCGACCTTCTAATATCACATCCTATTAAATTGAAAAAAAACATACATAAATCGTAGACCTGCGGGTGACATACTTTTTGCAGTTTTGCCAAATTTTGAGAATCTTTCCAGAACTTCTTCTGCAGTTACTTCAATGTCGTCTCGGAAGATGTGTCCATTAAATCACTTAGGGGCTTAATAGGGTTCGTCATGTTAATGTAGTGTTTAGTTATGATATTTTAAGAGGTTTTCGTTTAATGTCATTTTGTGGGCGCGCCAAATCTTGAAAAGCATCTGTGAAAAAAGAATCGACATACACCACCTTTTCGTCAATTTTAAATCTGCTTTTGACAGCAAAAAAAGGAGCTGCCTTTATGCCTCTATGTCTGAATTTGGTATCCCCGCAAAACTAATACGGATGTGTAAACTGACGTTGAGCAATACCAAACGCTTTGTCAGGATCAGTACGGACCTCTTCGAGCCGTTCGATACCAAATGAGGTTTCAGACAAGGCGACTTCTTCAATATATTCTTGGAGAAAATAATTCGAGCTTCAGAACTTAATCGAGCAGGTGCAATCTTCGGTACGAGTGTACAGCTGCTGGCATATGCCGATGATATTGATATCATTGGCCTCAACAACCGCGCCGTTAGTTTTGCTTTCTCCAGAATGGATAAGGAAGCGAAGCAACGAGGGTAAAACGAAATATCTGCTGTCATCAACCAAACAGTCGTCGCACTCGCGACTAGGCTCCCACGTCGCTATTGAGAATCATAACTTCGAAGTCGTAGATAATTTTGTCTATCTTGAAACAGGTGCTACTTTGGACTAAGTAGGCAATTCAGAAGTAAAATCCTCTCTCGACGAACCAAAACCAAACTCTACAAGTCACTCATGATTCCCGTCCTGCTATATGGCGCAGAGGCATGGACGATGACAACATCTGATGAGTCGACGTTACAAGTTTTTGAGAGAAAGGTTTTGCGGAAGATTTATAGTCCTTGGCGTGTTGGCCACGGCGAATATTGCATTCAATGAAACGAAGAGCTGTATGAGATATGCGACGACATTGACAGCGAATTAAAAGACAGCGGCTACTCTGGCTAGGTCATGTTGTCCGGATGGACGAAAACACTCCAGCTCTGAAAGTATTCGACACAGTACCCGCCGGTGGAAACAGAGGAAGACCTCTACTCCGTTGGAAAGATCAGGTGGAGAAGGACCTGGCTTCACATGGAATTTCCAATTGGCGCCACGTTGTGAAAATAAGAAACGACTGACGCGCTGTTGACTCAGCTATATCGCGTGAGTGTTGTCTACGCCATCTATCACGGTTAATTTCAGGTGATGCAAATAACCGTTAGATGAACAAAACTATTATACTTTGTAGCAAGGGTATAATATGATAGTTAATGCTTACACATAAGTACATAGATGAGAGTTATTCTTTGTTTTTTAAAGTGTTTTATAAAAGCTACGAGTTTACTCTAATTCCATAAAGCAAATTTAATCATTAAATGTATGTATATACAACAACTTTCATAGATTCATTTATTTCATGATGTTATTTATAAAAAGCTTACCGAGCAGTTGGAACAATTATTGTGATTTCTGCTAAAATGAGATTTGCTTTAATGCGATGTGTAAGAAGGCTGATTTGAGCGCTGCGAATATGTGCAACACACACATACATATGTGCATATGTATGTACACTGCAAACACCGGTCTGAGTCATTTATCATGGTGTGCAATGCGTGTCAACACTTTAAAATGCGTTCATTTGTTTAAAACTAAAAATAGCCGCAACAACTTGCAAATGAACAATGTGTCCCAGCGCGGCGCGGACACTTGCTGCTGTACGGGTATGCCGCGGCGCGAGTGCGAGGCGTGTGCGTGTGCGTATGCGTACTTCACGCTGACACGCGAATGTGGGTTAAGTGATGCCTCGCGTTGTTTGCCCGAAGAAGTTCTAGACGTGTTGGCTTTTATGTTTGTGTGTGTGTTTGTGTATTTGGATGTGTGTAAGCATCTCAGTAAAGACATGAAAAATATGTGCGTAGATATGTGAATTGTTTGTCATTATCAGCTGGCTCTATTTTTAGGACGTTCCGTAATTGGGGATTCTGCTTTACGCCTAAAACCCGCCAGCTCCCAATTGTGCTGTGGATTTGTTTATTTGCATACAAGCACACTTCTCTACATACTCATTATAAATTCCTTTTTTATACTTGAACAAAATTGCAGTTAATATCGGAGGAATAAACAAAATGCCAGAAACTTGCCGAACTTCTGCCACAGAACGCCGAGCGCTGAATTCAAATGAAGCGTGCTGGAGGGAGAGTGCCCAAAGTGTTTGCGATAATAAACAACGAATTGCTTGGAGCAGGTGAAAACATTCACACTTACATTTTGTTGTTGTTGTTTGCTTTGTCTTTCTTCTTGTATCTCCTCCCGCATGTTTGTGTTGACCCACCCACAACTTTCCGTACTTTTAATTATAAACACTAAAATACATACATACGCACACACATTCCTCCTATGCATAAATAACCAGTTAATATGTGTGCCTTGGGCGCAGCTAATGTGAATTCAAGTGTATGAGTGTTCTGCCTGCTAAGTACACTCGGGGCCAACGCACTGACCCAACACTGGCGCACTTACCCTATAAAACGCTTGAAAAACAAAATATTTGCATACCTTTAGGCGCACGTACAAGCGGTCGCCGCGAGTGTACGAACATTCCTCACAATATGCGCAGAATTTTTGAAAAACGCTCTTATACGAATTTCTATTATGCAAATACTAACTTTATTCCACTTTCTTTTAGATTTACATGCAACGAATCGAAAAAATTGCGACCAGCGACTTCCAATCACAGCGAAAACTTTAAGAACGAGCCGTTTGACGAGCACTGCGAGGGTTCTAAGAGCCGCTATCGTTCACTGAGCAGTAGTGACTCCGCGGTCGAAGCGAGTAAGGGCTGCTGCTGCCCGAGTCACTCGGATAACTCGAAATCGTGTTGGAAAACCAAGCGAAAACAGATAATTCGACAAAGTTCACATGCTTCCGGCTTAAACGAAAACGGTATGTGACCCCTTCATCTTATCATGCAAGAGATGCTTTTGCAAAAATAAAACCTGAAAGTCGAAAAATTTAGAAAATTGAACGGACATTTAAAAATTTGATAATTAGTTGCAACGAATTCTGAATTTTTAATAAATGATTAACAGTGACAAGAGAGTCGTTAGATGTTTATGTGGCTCTTGTTTTTAAATGCAACATCTTTATGTTAAGAAACTTTTTTGAAATTAGTTTTGAGTTTTTTGAATTTATTTTCTACTGAGAATTACCTTAGCTGTACGAGTAATACCCTTCACAGGTGCATAGCATACAAGAATATATGAACATCTTTATCTTGATTTTAATCGGTCAGTTTGTGTGCCAGCTATGGGCTATAGTAGTCTTATTTGAATAATATAATCGGAGATGATGGCCCCTCCTTCGACAGTATTCTATCAAAAATTTCGTGTTTTCGTGAAGAAAGCTTGCGAACTAAAAAGTTTTCCATTCAATAATTTAATTTTCAATCTGAACAATGAAGTTTGTAGCGTATCATTGGATAATAATCGGTACCAAATTGCAAGTATGTTTCGGCTTGTATGACAGCTATATATAACTCGTGACTCAAGTGGAGGTACTTTTTTTAATAGGCTTATTTTGACAAATCTCTCGTGAGTCATGTCAAGCTGTCATGTTATTTTTGTTTAGTTTTGTTTGACATTTCAACGTGAAAAGACTTAGGAATGAACAACGTTTACAAATCTTTCAACTTTATTACGAAAATTCACGTGCTCTTGCTCTTGAAAAGTTTCAAGAATATCCGACGTTTTCAAGCCAAATTTTGTTCCGCGATTAGGCCTATTTCTGGCTCAATGGGTATGTAAACAAACAAAATTGCCGCATTTGGGACAAAGACCAACATAAACAGATTCAAGAGCTGCCATTTCATTCAGAATAAAAACGGTTTGGTGTGGTTCGAGGGCCGGTGGGATCATCGGTCCAAATTTCTTCAAAAATGATGGCAATGAGAAGATAACCATCAATAGAGACCGTTATCACTCCATGTTAATCGACTATTTGATGCCCGAAATTGGAGCTGGTGATCTCGGCGACGTTTTGTTTCAATAAGGCGATGCCACTTGTCACATGTTGCTTCATTCAATGGAATTATTGAGAGAACAATTAGGTGAGCAGATAATTTCACGTTTTGAGCCGGCCGATTGGCCACTAAGATCGTGTGATAACACATCGTTTGCTGTGGGATATGTAAAGTATAAAGTCTATGCGGATAATCCCGCTTCGATTCAGATCTGGGAGCAAAACATCACGCGTATCATTCGCCAGTTACCAACCACACTTTATCACACTTTTAACGGTCCGACATCGGTGCTTTCGACAAATGAAGAGACAGGTTGGTATGGCTAATCGGTTCAGCTCACGCTAAACATTTATATTATACTTTGTATAGCCTCCAACGTATCTTTCTGGGTGTCATAAACTTCGTGGCAACTTAATATACCCTGTTCAGAATATAAAAAATAAGTCATAAAGGCCAAATTTGTATCATTCAAAGAATGAGCTTAGTAAATGCATATTAAATCTTCAAATAATATTTTAGACAGCATTTTGCATTAAACCAATTGATCATGAATACTCTATTTATATCCTTGTTCAACAATGTTGGCAAGTTTGAAATCACAATGAAAATGAGCATTGCTGAAGTTCCGTATGTGAAACTTCTGTCACAAGAGTCCTTAACTTCTTTAAAATATTAACAATAAATTGGAGCATTTGATGTTGATACTATAATGACCAAGGAGCGACTCCTTTGTCGGAACCACCGATATCGAACAACTTCAAATCAGACAACTAAAGGATATTACTGCGGTATAAACTGATCGATCAAATTCAAGTCCTTGTATGAGGACATTTTTATTTGATAAGATATCTTCAGGAAATTCAGCACAGATTATTATTCAAAACTTGGCTATGATCTACAAAGACATTCTTCAGATCGGATTACTACAACATATGCTTGCAATACAAATTGACCGATCAAACTTGCGGCCTTGTATGGACAACTGTTTTATTTGACCAGATATTTTCACGAAATTTAGCACCGACCATTGTCAAGGCACTGCTTTAACATTCAAATAAGTTGTTCAGATTGAACCACTGTAGCATATAGTACATACATACATGTAGCTGTCATAAAAGCCGAGCGATAAAAATAAGGTCTTTGTATGTAAACTTTTTTAATTGTGAAGGGTGTTTTCTTGTTCTTATTTAAATTTACAAAATAACTGTGGAAGGGGTCCTAAAATCAACAGATATAGCGGAAATTATTTTTAATTTTTATGTTGCCGAGAAATATCGCTTCAAAATTATACTAATTCTCTAGACAGCGAATACAGGAATTAATTATACTCAGAAATATTTACAACTGCACACGCACATGCACACTCGTGCCGCGAAATGCCGAGTAAATTAAGTTGGCACACATTTCATATTTCATTCGCGTTCCTCTTCGCCACACCTCTCCGCAAGAGCTGGAAGTACGCTCAACATACAAAATAAACTATATAAAAATAGGAGCAGCACATCTACACATATGTATATAAATAAGTGTATATACGAGCATATACATACGTATGTGAAAACTTTAATAATAAAATATGACTTTTGTGTTTTATTGTTAGCCTCAGCGATTTATTTTTAAAATAAAGTGTCTCATCTTTTTCTGTTTTGGTCTCTATTTTTCTACAATTGCAGCTAGGACAACCACAGAGGCATCAGTGCAATCCGCTACAACAACGGCAGCATCAGCGACTACATCACATTTGGCAATATTTCGCGGCCGATATGCAAGCTGCGGCGAGCATACGCTTGTAGCCGGTCCACGAGATGCGCCACAGAAGAGCGGGCGTGTGAACAAAAAGACCTCGACATCGCTGCCAACAACGCCGAACTTGAGTCATTTGCGACGGCCGAAGCCGGTGCAATACCAGAAGTTATCGCTGGAGTCCGCGGATGTCGATGATGCGAGACAGTTGACGCGTACGCCGAGACAGCCGTACGCAAACAGTCTGCAACAGCTGCAGATTTCAACAAAGAAGTTGCAAAATACGACGAGCGAAGGGGGCTACACACTGTTGGGGCAGCAGCACGCCCAAGCGCACCAACTAGTACGAGAGCAACAGCAGCAGTCGCTGCCGCTGCAACAGCAAATGATCATCGGCAATGTACTGCCGGCATTGGCAGTCCATGGTGACGGTACCAATAAAACCAATAAAAGGCGGCATGTACTGGAAGTAGCACACACAAAGAAAAACGAATTTATATATGCGAACAACGACAACAATAATACTAACAACGAAAATTTGAATGAGAGCGCATCAGTTGAGCATCTTCCCACTTTGACGCCTACAGCATTAGCAACAGCTAGTGATTTGGCAACACAACCACTGATCGATCAATACGCCAGCAGCCAGCCGAACGATCAGAATGATCAAAATAATGGCCACGCGCCCTTATTATTATCGCGGCTGCCATCTCACATGCCACTGCCGGCTCCGCAATGCTCAGTTAGCACAACGTCGGCAATACAAACGACTCAACCCGCCAACTCGGCCAACACGGCCCACTCGACAGTTGTTGCCAAAAACACATTGGGCTTTTGTGAGCACTGCTGTGCAGAAAGAACTAGCATGGCTAGCGGTGATTATTCTCAGGGCGCATACGCCGAGCGCAAACCGAATTTCAGTGGTGAGGACTACGCGCGATGTTATCGCGAGAACACCGATTCAGTCTCCGATCTGTCGTCGTACCGATTCGTTTCCGATGAGGATGAAGTAAGCGCGTGCATCGCCGCTAACGAAACAGCTGCCACAGAGAATAATTCCAACAATAAAACTAAACTTTACAATATCAAAAGAAACAACAGCAATAGTAATAACAACAACGTAGTACAAGACAGAATATTAGCCAAAAACTGTCGCGTTTTATCCCCCGCACCGTCGCGCAAGCAAACGCACTCGCACTCGCATTCGTGTTCGTGTACGTCCCCGCCAACGTCGCCGCCGTTGTCGCCAACTTCGTCGGCGCGAACGAGTGGTCTGTTGCCAACATTGTTGACACCCGCCGCGACACAAACGACAAAAACAACAGCGTCGCGTCGTGCTTCCCCCGCCATTTGTTGTTATACAATTGACAAACCCGTCAGCGTACATTATAACGCGACTGTTTTGGAATACATACCAAATGAAACAAACACATTCTCAGTAACACCCACGTCGGGGCAGATAACCGCAACAGCTCCTCTGCCAATTCGTGGCACTTGCACTGCTAGGAGCGCCTATACCTTACCGCCGGAAGCGCGCGACTCTTGCGAATTCCCATGTCAAGAGGGTCTCCTATCCACGTCTTTACCCAGCGATTATGGTAGTGTGAAGAGCGCTGCCAATCACCTGCAGCACACGCCTCAGTCGTCACAAAAATATAAGCCCCCGCCACCAGAACCACCTCCCAAACCAAAGCACGAAGCAAGAACTATCTATCAGACAGCAATTTATTCGAGTTCAAATGCGTCAGTACAAGACCAACTGGGTGTGCTAGAGACGCGTTTCCATAACGGCGAGCAGATTTGTAGCAATGGTCAAAATATCCAAAGTAAGGTAAAAAAGTTTGAACATCCAAGCGCCTTGATAGAGCCACAAACGCAGAGATCTTCAAGCTATCTATCGCCTTTTATTCCCAAAAGCGTAGGAAATTATACGCTTAATGAGGATTCCAACAGAACCGAAGAACGTTGGTCACCATCATTGCGCTCTCTTGAACGCTCCGTTTCACCAGAACACTGTGAGCTGTTGAGTTGCTTTGGAACGGTTAAAAATACCCGAAGCGAGTCCGCAAACACCACAACGAAAATAAATAAGCACGACGAGCGACGAGCAGATGACGCACGGCGAAGCAAAGAAAATAGCCGCCACGGTGAAGACTGCTCGAAAAGAAACGATATAGACAATAACGACGACAAGGAAACGAAATTTGTCGCGCGTAGCTTAAGCGAAAGCAGCTGTTCGGTGTCGGTGGCAACGTCGATTGCCAATGAAAAGTGTGCCATCGAAAACAAAAATAATCATCAGCAGCAGAAGCAACAGGCGCAATCACATCCACAGCAACCACGTCACCAACAAAAACAGTCACCCGTGCAACCACCAACACCACCGACACATCACCATAATAATATTAATAATAAACGGCGTAATTGTGGAGACTCCGAGCAAACTCAACCGAGTGCAGCCAACGGGAAAAAATCAGCGTCGACAAGTGTTAATTCTGTCGCCACTGTAACTAACGGTGTGCTCAACGCGTCTGACACATCTGACACGCACACCGTGTTCAGTGCTGGCAGCAGCGCCTGTGGGGGTGCAATAACAACTACAACTGCAGGGCAAGGAGTCACGCGGAATATACGCGTTCGGTGCCCGCATCATCTGCATATCCTTCTACCGCAAGTTCGGAGTCGTCGTGCCAAAGTTCGCAATCATCAGTAGCCTACGCAACTTCGCCGTTACTGAAACACACGCTGCGCTACGATAGTTACGGTCGTTTGAAGTCGGAACGCGTTTCGCGCCTTCCCACCATCACCAGGTCACTAGCCAATGGTCGCAAAGCGGCTAGTGAGACGCGTCTGCATCGTGCATATCAAAATGTCTCTACCACGTCTAAATATGACTTGCCCACATCTTTGTCGGCCACTAATATTAAGCTAACACCGACTTTTTGTCGTAAATTCAATTATTTAAGTGACAAATTCGAAGACTGTGTGACCGAATGTGAAGAATTCGAGTCAGAAATCGAGTCTACAGTAGTTGAATGTGAGAACCCCCAGCAACAAAAGCGGGACATTATTGAAAAAGTTGTGCGAAACCTTGTGCCAGTTGTCACCAATGCGGGACAAATAGAAGCAAATACGACAGATGTATCTCAATCGGCGCCTGTGCGTAATGCTAGCACTTGCCACGAGTTCGACAAAGAATTTGACTTGAATTTTACAAAGACAGTGCCACCACAACAACAGATCTATAAATCTTTTAGTGATACTCAAAATTTCGCTTCTATTCATAAAGAGAACCAAGAAAATAACAATAACAACAATATAACTGGGGGTAAATCAAAACGCTTTTTTAGTGACTACTCACTGAAATTGGACTTTGCCGAGTCAGACAGTAATTTGCCGTGTCGGTGTTCTGTCAAGCAACTCGCATCACTGACCGAAGCGATATCTCCCACTTCGCCAACGTCACCGATCTCATTAAAGTCAGCGAAATCTTCTGGTGGATTGAATCAAAAGAACTCTCAATCTCTGCCAAGTGTTCCACAGTCGAATGGTATACAAAGTCCATTGTGGCTTAGTAGTGAGACCATCGAGCGCGAGAAATCTTTTGTCGACGATTTGCAATCGAATTGTAGTGATCAGACAACAATCTTTCATTTGGATAACGAATTTTCGCATTCTGCTACATCTTTGTCTTCGACTACACAAGCCGCTACTGAGAGTGGTGGCAACCCTCTTCACAGACCTATAGTGCTCAAACGCATTCCAGCCATACAATCGTTTGGATATAGTCCATCAATCGAAACAAGCTCGCTGGGTGCTAATGCGCCTGAAAACGACGAGAGGGAGGTGAGTACTAGTACTTAGTCGATGTAACTCAGGTTGAAATTATAAATCCATCTCTCTCAAGGTCTTTCACACAGGGGTTAGTGAAAAAATAAACGTAAATGCTAGGGCATGTAGAGAAAAATTTTGTGTAGGAGAAATTTCAGGTCTCCTTTCACTTCATACATGTATATATAGTAGCCTATAAGAAGGAATATTTCGTATCAGAGCTAAAGAGTTGCTCAACTCTCCTCTCACTTGAAATTGAGAGTGTAAACATCTATCCGACTTTGACATTTGACTGAATTGGGAAGGTTTTGACGTTTATCAATTGCAACGACTGGAACGGCCTAATTGAAATCCTACCGAAAATACATATTGTTGAAAGAATAGATTTGTAACCGTCGTACATAGGAGCATTTGGTCTCCAAAACCGGACAAAATTATTTAAAGTGATTCTGTGAGTGAAAATTAATAAAAAATCATGATTGAATATAATAATGCAATATATTAAAATAAAACAAGTAAGGAAGACTAAGTTCGGGTGCAGCCGAACATTTTATATTAAATATATTTGAGTAGGGGGTAGTGTCGACCAGATTTTATCTATTTTTGCTCATCCCATATACTACTAATATGCCACATACTCAAAAAAATGTTCCCTCGGTTTCACTTAGGTATTTTACATACAATCATCTGGAGCACGGTCAAGTGGATGTCCGAAAATCTTGGTAATAGGTATGTAGGTTGGGAAAAGTTTTCGCGCAATTGTGTCTATTTTAGGCGCAAAGACACACTGTTGTGAATAAAACATGTTCTCCAATTTTCAATGAGATGACGCAAATATTGGCGGATTTATCCAGCATAAAGTGACCTAAAAGTTCTAATATCTTATATTAGGTATACGGGGCTCAGGAAAGTATTGACCCGATTCAACCCATTTTTGATACAATGAAATACTATTGCCAGAAAAGGATTCTAGGTGGTAAGACGGGGAAAATGTTTAAGCTTACATGTTAAACAGAAACCCTGTAGTTTACTATGAAAAATATATAATTTATAGCTAGACCTCGCCCGACACAATAACAAAAGCACTAATTTCTAAAAAATTAAAAAAAATGCAGTTTTCTTAAAGATTCATTGTTTTCCCGAAAAAAAAAACAAAATAATACATAAACTAAAATAATCTTTATATCATTAATATTAAATAAGTACTATGTTGTCTAGAATCCATAAAAAATATTTTCCAGAATTTACTTCACGCAACGCAAAAAACCTCTTGCAATTTCGAGAGCAAGTCTAGGTTCCGACTACTAGTGTAGCAATATAGCGGGCT
Organism: Bactrocera zonata; assembly: GCA_037783105.1. Lineage (NCBI taxonomy): Eukaryota > Metazoa > Arthropoda > Insecta > Diptera > Tephritidae > Bactrocera > Bactrocera zonata. The sequence continues at coordinate 610,245 of JBAWJQ010002508.1, read as the reverse complement.
GCAGGTCATTCATTTAATTGGTTCATTGTAGAACGGTTACTTAGATTCTAAAAAAAAATCAATTTTGGGTAGCATTGCTGAAGTTTGTAATTTTCATTTTTGTCCGGTGTTTGATGGAAAATGCTCCTATATGTGTCGCTCAAGATCACAATAAAAAATGTAAATCAATGGAAATTAATGGGAAAGTGAAAGTTAAAAGTATTTGATCAAATGTGTGTAAATTTCCAGAATTTTTGGACTTAAAAATCTAAACTTTTGTCCACTGTTTGTAATTAAACGTTAACTTCGTCAAAGAAATAAGTTTTCCTTCCAAGAACTTAATTGCAATCGTTCAGTATGTATGACAACTATATACTAAAGTGATATCGGCGGTTTCAACAAATAGGCAGTTTCTTAGGGAGAAAAGGCACAATTTCTCAAAATTGATAATCGAAATTTAGGGACTGATTCGCGTATAACTTTATAGACCCCCTGCAAGATGCTCCCTGCTATTGCGATCCCTTGTAAAAATTACAGTTTTGTCTTTTAATTTACAGCTTAGTTATGCCAAATTACATGTTTTCGATTAATATCGATTTGTGGGCGTGGCAGTGGTCCGATTACATTCACATCTTACTACATATATTTATCTATGTATATGTACATATACATATGTATTTCTTATGATGCCAAAGAAGTATCTTAATTTTTGGTCAAGTTATAGCTTGCACGGACGGACGGCCGCACGGAGAGATAGGCTCTAGTATTTCAGCATTAGATGTCGATTAGTTTTAGGTGACACAAACAACCGTTAGGAGAACAAAACTTTTATACTCTGTAGCAACATGCTGCAAGAACAGAAAGAGTATTCCAAGTGCACGCTAGTGCACACATACATACATATATGTACCATATATACATACATATAAGTGTGTATGTATTTCTTATATTTATTCTTTCCATACGCAATATGTACTTGAAAGCACGTATGTATGTATGTACATAAGTATGTGGGTCTATAGACTTCAAAGTGTGGCAATCACTCTCCGGCAAGCTGAATATTTTATGAAAACAAACAAAGCTATTTCGCTTTTCACAAGCTCGATGCCACACATTCGCACATACAAGAGTCCGTTTAGCAGAAACAAGCGAATTTTCCATTCATTTACTCACCCTTATTTATCTTTATTAGATTTGAATTTCGATATTTATTGAATCGCCATTAATGGACTGGCTGGCACGCCGCACTGTGCTGAATTTCCAGCCAACTTTTAATATGATTTATGACAAAAACAACTTGGACCCCTGTTTTCGCAGGCACAAGATCGTAAATCTTCGAAGACAAGTGGAAACTATAACAAAATAATATTTTTCTTCGAGGAAATTTTACGGTGCTGAATTTGCATATTGACATACTTACATACATACATAAGTATGTACATACACGTACATCGATTTAAAACGTAAATATTATATTGTGTAGTTACATTCATGGTTTGTGCATTAATCATTGATACCGGAAATGGGTTCAAAATATTGAAAATTTGCCGAAACGCAGATTCGAGTTTCTGTTTGTAACGAAGACACAGTCATTTTTGATGTTTGAAATTGTAGCCCAATTGTTTCACAATAACATACCGCTCCCATAAATTGGTTTTTGGTTGGTTTACTTTGATCAACGCTGTGAGAAATGTTATAAATATTACATACATAGCTATCACAAGGAACCTAATACATGTATGTATGTATATATAAGTATATCTATGGTATAATGGCTTAGGAGTAATGGATCACACATTTATAAAGCTGAAAACGAAGATCTTATCGAAAGTTCAAACAATAAACGCTCTTATTTCAAACTCAAATTCGAATCTTTCTAAGAACCTTTTTCTCCTCCCGAGTATTTCAAATAGGAAAGTTGTGTTTGTTCTATTTCTTCTAATACCTTCTTAAGGGGTATAGTCAGAACTTTCAAAAAATAATTTTTTTTTCGCATTTTCGTTAAGTGCAATATTTTAAAAATATTTTTTGAAAATTTCACGTTGCTCCGATAATTAGTTTTTGAGTTATTCGACAAATAACAAAGAGAGTTCGGGCACTTTAAAGCGCTAGTGTGAAACTTTAAAAGCGTTTGTCTGAAAACTAAGTTTTTTGAACTGGTGACAACTGTAACTCCAAAACCGTTCAGTAGATTTTAATGAAATTTATACAGCTTTTGGAATACATAATAAAGTCGGGCCTGATAGAAGGATTTTTTTTTCCAAACATTCAATTTTTTAAGACCAATTAACTGTTGATTTTTTCCCAAAAATTTAGACAAAAATATCCTGAGGCCGCCACTATGTTAATTTTTGAAAAAAAAAAAAAAAAAAAAAATTCCTTCGAACAGGCCCAAGATTATCTATTTATAAAACTAATTTTTTTGTTCGATTGATTTTAGATGAATCTCTAAGGACTTAAGGTTGTCACCGCAAGTACGTTTTTTTGGAACTGGGTCAACAAAATAACTATAACTTTGGAAATTAAATGTTTCTATTTTTTTTTAATTTTTGAGGTTTCGAGTCAACACATTCTATAATAATGCCATATTACTACTTTTGTAAAATAACACGATTTAATAGCAAAAAAAAAAAATACTGAAAATTCTAATTTTTTCGTTCCTTTGACTACCCCTAGCCTCTTAAATACGTTACTTGTATGTTTGGAATCTTATGTGTACTTATGTATGTATATATGTATGTAATATTTAGCATTCAATAATATCTTGTGAGTAATTTCGGTCGTGAATAACCCGCTACGTACTTACGCAAAAGCACTCACACTACTACACAAATGAAAATTTATGCACAAATGGGAAAACAAAAACCAAATAAAAACTAAATAATACAAAACTAGAAGATAATAAGTAAAATTGCTAAAACAACAAAACAAAAAAAAAGAAAAGCGACGATGAAAAAACAGAAGCCAAAGAAGAACATAAAGGAAAATTGATGAAAATTCATTCAGTGCACACTAATACACGAATCCATACATAATTGTAACTGTGTGTGTGCATTGTAAGGTACATGCGTTTGTGAGTGTGTTGATTAATGCCTGGTTGCCTTTATTATTCGCTCATTTCATGGCTCCTCCGCAGTGCTTTTGAGTATCAAAAACAAACTAGCGAACTGTCAGCCGCCAATTCAGCGCCGATCGGATCGTTACAATTGTGTCCGTACATACGGACATTTTTATGTATGCTAAAAATACCGTTGTGTTTGTATCTAGCGAAGCATGATTACAAGCAATGAGAAATCTACGTCATGCAATGGAAACGTACTGTGGGGCAGAATGACATTTCACGCGATGAAATCAAGTGAAGACGCTCGTGGGGCGCCACTTTTTATTTATTATTTTAAACAAGATTTACATCTATAAACAGTTATTCTTAAATCAGAAATATAGCAGATCCATTTTTATAATTTTGCAAAATGTGCATTTTACGGTCGTTATAGAGGTTTCATATATATAATTGTTTTTGCCCTAAGATGTTTTACTGCCAATAACAGCTTTTCTTGCTAGAATTCGGAATTTCTTCTAGAAAGAGAATTAAATATTCCAAGCTTTTTATACCCTTTATATACAATGTATATACATATGTATGTATGTATGTATGTATGTATGTATGTATGTATGTACATATGTATGTATGTATGTACTTATATTAAATTTGCCACGATGTTTGTAACATCCAAAAGAAAATGTCAGAGACACTAAAAATTGTATACATACTACTGTGTCCAAAAAATAAGGTTACATTTGAATTTAAACTGCGCGCGTCGAAGGATTTGGAGAATTATTATTTTTTGGGTTGGTAGTACTGTCAGTCACATTTATGTCAAATTTTATGTCAAAATATTCATTAGTGTTTGAGATACGTTTCGTTTTAGAGCTGCTAAAAGTGAGCTTTTCGCTATTTGCGATGTCGAAATTTGTTGAGCAAAGAATTTGCATTAAATTTTGTTTACGGAATCAATTTTCTGCTGCGGATACGTTGAGGATGGTGCAGAAAGCCTTTGGTGATGAGGCTATGTCTAAAAAAAATGTTTACAAGTGGTATAGTGAGTTCCAAGCCGGCCGTGAACGTGTCGAAGACGAAGAGCGTCCAGGGCGACCATCAACCTCAACCGACAAAGCTCATGTTCAACAAATCAAAGATTTGGTGTTGAAAAATCGTCGATTAACAATTAGAGACCTTGCTGATGAAGTTGGCATATCGAAAGGCTCAGCCAAAACCATTTTGAAGGATGTTTTGGGGCATCACGATAATGCACCATCCCATACTGCACACGTAATTCTTGATCATTTCGCCAAAAACTCAACCCATATCATTCCGCAACCACTGTATTCACCTGATATGACGCCGTGCGACTTCTGGCTGTTCACCAAGCTCAAAAGACCGCTCCGGGAACACCGTTTTTATACGATAGAGGAGATTCAAGCCGCAGCGAAGACGGAACTGTAGGCCATCCCGGAAAGTGGGAAGTGTTTCGAAGATTGGAAAATCCGTTGGCATAAGTGCATTGCATCGGAAGGGGATTACTTTGAAGGGGATGAAATTGATTTGGAAGAGTAAATAAAGAATTTTCAAAATAAATACAATGTCACCTTATTCTTTGGGCACAGTATGTATGTAAATGCTCGTGCGTCGTACATATTCGAACTAGTCCCTCAGCTTTTGAGACACCGATGCGAAGATTTACTCCCGATCGTTCGTCGGATCGTTCGATATCGGACCACTATATCAAAAAGCTGCCATGCAAACCGAACGATTGGAATAAAGGGAGTGCGAGGTATATTCAAGAAATTATCCAAGGAAAATGTGAAATCTTTGTGGAAATTGTTTAGATTGAGTCATTAAAGTATATGATATATATGGATCGGAAGTTCGAAATCACAATTATCAATCTACATATATGGAGTAAAGTCGGCCGGATGTTCGAAAATTATGATAGTTATTAGTTCTATAGGGGATAGGTCATGTTTTCGATAAATTTTATCCACTTTAGGCACATTTTAGATACAAAGTGACGTTATTACTCAAAACATGCTCTCTCATTTTCATTTAAATAACTCACATATTGGGCGATATATGCGGCTTGAAATCATTTCGAATCATTCGAAACCATTTATATACGTAATATGTAAATCGGGGCTAAGGATTTATTAACCCATTTTTATCGCGCAGACATATTATTTTAAGGAAAAGATTCTCTCCAAACAATATTTATATATCACACACCTTGACTCATATTTTCGGTAAAAAGTCAACTATAGACATTGGGACCCACATATTCGGTAGCTACGGACTTGAAGCGTTCGATTTGAATAATTTTTGGTCATAAATTGGCACACTGCAACGTACTAACCGGGAAATTTTCATCCCACTACATTAATTGGTGCTTTATTTATATACTAAAATGTGAATGAATCAGATGGAAATTAAAATTGTGTTATGTGGGAAGTAGGCGTGGTTGCAGTACGATTTACTCCATTTTCACACTGTGCCATAGAAATATCGGAAGAATTTTGATTAATCATACTGCAGAGCATACTTAAATTCTAACCGTCGGACATGCTTTCGTCCGACCATATTCTAAGCTGCTTTGTTGTTCTTCAGACGGGTAATTGCTATTCAAACTTTTTCATGGTCGAGTAATGGAACGTTTGCTCCATTGTCAACGACTGGACAATCGGTGGAGGAGGCTGGAGAAGTTTTCTCTCTGAAAGTCTGAAAGTTAAATTCCGAAAAAAGTATTGCCTCATTCAAGACCAAACGACTAAAACAACACCCCTTATTTGCAATGTCGTTGCAACCAAGTAAAAGTTTTACACGATCTCATAACTTCGAATATTAGATAATTATACTATGCAGCGAAATCGATTTTTATTTTGAATATTGGATCAAACCAACTTTTTCCATAAGTAAAAAAGTTATTCCTAAGCTTCTTGAATTTAGCCTCCGAAATGGAAATTTTTAACTTCAAGTTCGAAATTAGTTTTATATTACAATTTTTCGAAACAAATTGGTTTCATCTAATACCTGGGCGAATATTGTAGAATGTTATTAGTAATTTCTACAGTTTCGTGCTTATGCTTTGCAAAATCTTAAAAAAATACACAAGTGTAGTGACTTTCATATTTAGATAATTGCCATGTATCAACCACTGACTGTTAGAATCAGAGTTCATTGACCAAAAAGTACCGGGAAATTGTAAATAACAATACATATTTAATGATCCATCAATATTAACGGTCGACTGAAAACGGGTTCTACGGAGGGGCACTTTTATTTTGAGGAACAAGGAAAATAACACGGAGTCATTTTTTCTCTCCGTTCCGATGATTGTCGAATTGTCTGCTAGTCAAACTAATAAACCCATATCTCATCGGCAGTTATATGTTCTCCATTAATGTGGCAACCAAATTCCCACGATCAAGCATGTCTAACGAGGCGAGAAAAAATTCAGCGTTATTGAGACGAGTATGAACGCGTCTCATATCCAAAATATTCACCAAATTATTCGAATGGACTCACGAAAGATGTTGAGCTCTATTGCAATTACTTTAACACTTTGCAGACCATTTTCAAGCACCATATCTTTCACTTTTTTAATATTTTCATCAGTTGAAGAGGTGGAAAGTCATCCAGAACGAGGCATGTCTTCACCGTTCGCTCCACCGTCTTTGAAGACTTTATACAACTCGTAGACTTGTGTTTTTGATAACACTGAATCGCCGTAAGCCTTTTCCAACCTTCGCAATGATACGACGGCAAAATGTGTGTCAAATTTTTTGTTCGATAACTTTATCCAAGACCGAAGGTCTTCGGTGACTTGTTTAGCAAGATTACCTTACGACAGTCTCCTTTATGTGTATAGTTTGCGAAATTATGGCCGCGAAGGTCGTTCTGCATTAAAAAGTCGATAGATATACATGTACATACATATGTATGTATTTACATGCAATAAATTTTTCTTTGCCCGGGCCTTGAACTTTCGGTCTACAGACATGAATTTTGTGCACTCGGCAACGGCAGCCGCAACAACTTTTCTTGTTGCAATATCTACTAAGTATCGGCATATTTTCCAAAACTTGAGCAAGAATTTCACTTTTCTCTTAAATGATAAACGGCAATATTTTATTATAAATAATTAATATAAAATTTAACGCTTTACCGAATTTATTTTAAACAAGCCGAAGTGTGTATTTATTGCAAAATTCTAATTAAGTTGCCCATTGTTTTCGTGTAAATAAAGCCATTCGACATAAACAAATTAGTATGCACCTCCCCACACCTACCCACGAGCACACACTTTCACACACTTGCAGTGGGGCTAGTATTTTTGTTGGTGTAGGCATGGCATGAGTAAGTCTCAGTCCCAGTCCCAGTACAAGTGGCGCACATGAAAATGCTTTTCCGAAGCAAATAAAATGAGAGATAAACGCACTCGCAATAACACACCACCACATACACAAGGGCACACATCCAAACTACTGCCATAATGGGCGTCCCGAATCTGTAGGAGGGTGTGTGTGTGTTTATGTGGTTGTGCTCCCCGCCTGTACATAAATGAATATTGCGATATTTCGCTCGGTGAAAATTTGGTTTTATTTGTGCATTTCGTCGATATCCTCCATTTAACGGCGCAGTGTGTGGAAATTCGGTGAAATCGGGTCTCAATTGAAAGACGTCTACGAAATGTGTGTTAAACAGACACTCGCGCAGCCACAGCAAAGCAATGTTTATCAAATAGGCAACAACTAGTAGGATAAAGGGAGGGGAGGACGGATAATATTTATGATGAAACGGTCATTGTGAGCAATAATAAAAATTTGTTTATTTTTCATTCTAGATTAATATGGAGAAGCGTAGAAATACCTTGGATCGTTTCCAACGTTTGGGTTTTGGTCGGAAGTCGACTCCAGCATCGAGCGGTGCAGCAGCGGACGGCAGTGGCTCGTCGCGAAATCGAAAATCGAACGAAAAATCCGAAAGACTAAGAGAACTAACTGAGCTACTGCGCGGAAATAGATCCTCACCAACTCCACCGCCTGTACCGCCGCCACGTAAGCCGCGTAATGGATCACATTCGGCGTCGAATAGTTTGGAGCGGGCAGACACACAAGTCCATACGCCTGCAGTGAGGACTGCTTCTGCTGGCGCCTATTCCATTGAAAGTCTCGAGCCGCCAACGTCATTCACGTCAAATCGCATTGATGATATCATGTTGATGGACCAGGAGGAGGACCAAGGTGCAAATAAGACGAAATCAGGTGTTGGCGATTGTGCAAAACAAATCAATAATTCCTCGCTTGTAGCATCAACAGCAGCAGGAGAAGATGTAGCTATGCGAACTGGAGCAGCAGCGGCACAAGCATCAACAAACCGTTTATACGATACACTCAAACCAAATACGAGTCTGTCGAATTTCGAATCGTTAATGAGCAGAGAGAAATCAAAGTCGCCGCCGCCGCGATCTTTTGCTAGCATCGTTGCGAGTAGTGCTGTGAATACGGACGATGCGCGACTGGCCGACAGTTCAGGTATAGCTACGAAACTGGCGAGACCAGAATCTCGCACGGTAATCGGTTCATATACCCAAAAGGGTATACCGTTTCGTTCGGCGTCGTTTTCACAAATTGACCTTTCGTCTGGAAAGTACAAAAAGTCTTCGTGGAGCGCATTGCGTGATCGGTTGTGGCGTGACAAAGTTGTTGGCTCAGTGGATTCAGCAACCAATACGAAAAAGCCAAGTAATAGTGAAGAGGCGAGAAACGTCTTGACTCCTGCAGTACAAACCGAAGGGAAAGTGAAGTCCGAACCCGATTGGATTTACATTCCATTGAAGAAGAAATCTGAAATGAGTATTAATTTGAACTACGGTCAGGATATGAAGAGTTTAGAATCGCCAGACGTTATACCGGAGGAAGATATATTTAACACCGATTTGGAACAAGCATCGACTACTACAGAAGACTGCAGTGCTGAAATTCTACAGCACAACCTCGTTATTGCGCACGCGAAAATGGAATCGTTGACAGATACAATACAATCTGAAAATGACTACACCATTGATGCGAAAGAAGTTGCGGTCTCTATTGAGCCAGTGCCGGCAGTTGTGGAGGCGGAGGAGGGTGCAGTTGAAAAAGCCAAAGTGACTGAACAGCCGACCATTTTGGAACCCATTATTGCCGATGTTATCGAACCAAATGTAGCCACTTTAGTGGAAGAAAGAATCGCGTTAGAATCTCCGCCAGACAATTTCCTGCAGACGGCTACAACATGTCTTATACCAGTGCCAGTATATGAATGTGCTGCACAGGATTGGCGCTTGGAGAACCCACCACAGGAGTGGGTGGAAGTGCAACCTGAAGAGTTTGGCATTATACCGGAAACAATAGAGCCACTACACTCACTAAACGATTGTGTGAATGTGAAACCAATACCAAAAACCGCGCAGGAGTATCGTGTGGAAAATGTACCGACGATCTCCGTCAGCCGTTCCTCTGAAGAGGCAGATGATAAATGTATTTTAAGAAGAAAAGACACATTCGACGAGGAATTCAGTGATCTCGTAGAGCGCCGTCAAGCTTCAATAGATACTGCAGAGCTCAGTAAACGATATAGCCAAGACGATATAGATGTCGGAAAGGAAAAGCGAGCATCATTTGATGCAATCACTACGCGACACAGTGCAGACGAACGTAAACGTATCGATAAGTCGAAACGAAGGAAGGGTATGTACATTGACAATGCTGCGTGGAATGAAGCTGATAGTGTAGAGGCGCACAATCGAGGTCTGGCACTGGACATTTCATTAGCAACCAACATGAATGTGATTAAGCCGAATACATCGGAGGATTGTGGTATTATGTATATCAATAGCCCACCCACTGATGAAAATAGAACCCCAGGTTCGCTATACTCACCCGAAATAAATACTCCCGAATCTGATAAACCACTAGTTTGGACAAAAGCTGATCGGCTTACCAGTTTTAGCTTGCAAAGTTCCGAAGAGAAGGATGAATTACAGAGTGGGAGCCTTAGTGCGGGTAGTGGCAATGCTGCATTAGCTGGTCTTTCTCGCAACAATAAAAGTTTTCCCTTTCTGCGCACAGATTCGGTATCTGATAACGAGAGCGATCGAGGTACATCGCAATGCAGACAACGTGCCAGCCCCAGCCCCGTTCCAGGCGATTACGATTTCAAACGATTTTCCAAAC